>JBBMFX010316694.1:0-18926 GCA_037832545.1 Rhabdalestes septentrionalis
TGTGTGTGTGTGTGTGTGTGTGTGTGTGTGAGAGAGAGAGAGAGAGAGAGAGAGAGAGAGAGAGAGAAAGAGAGAGATGAATGATGCAGATTCCATTGTATTTTTCTATTTAGTTTCTGTTACTATTTATTTTATTTGTTTAATACATTTGCACTTATTTTGATTTATATTCATTTATTGTATGAGTCCCTGATGTAATTTGTTGAATGTTCACACATAACACATAAAAAATCAACTTCTAGGAAATAAATGGATGGATTTATAACGTTTTGAAAAAAAAAAAAAACTTAATTTACAATCAACAATACTGTTGTTTGATTTAACAATCATTGTTCAACATGTCCAGACTGAGCCAACAAACCATTTTAACAGGTTAAATTAAATATAAAACAAAATGTGTGGGTGTAGGTATAAAATGTCATTTTCCTGAAAACTATCATAATGGATTTGTGCCGTTTTGGAAGAGCTCTTCATATTATAAACATTTAAACAACTATTATATTACGACTGATTGGGAACAGTCATATATTGTGATATATTGTAATCTTGACTATTTTATTGCAAACGTAACATTTTCGTTGCAATTGAAAAGCATACTTTTGTCAAAATATTTCTTTCTCTGGATGAACTGAGCTGAACTGCACTCAATCCATAAGAGCCAGAGTCAGTAAAAAGAAGTGCATGGCATATATTATTGCATTTGTCTTTCATCACCCCCCCCACCCCTTTCAATGTCTGCCCTTTGGCTCAGCAGGCCTGGCGTCTGATGTTGATCACAGCGTGTCAGTAGAAATTACCAAAATGAGATTATGAACTCATCTGTGTCACTCACCTCTTCTCATCTCTGCTATCACTTCACATAATTCTTTACTACAAAGCTGAAGAAAAGGCTGCATATTGGATGAATCCAGACAGGAGCTACTGTCCTATATGGAAGATAAGCCATGGCAGTGTCCTAATTAAAAGATGTCTATTTTGCTGTGTTTCAGTCACTGAACTAAATTTCTGAACTTCCCCATGTACAATTACTTTAATTACTTCCATTAATACACAACCCTAATGACATGTCAGCCCATCTGACCTTCATATCCCATACACATAACTTCATACAATAATGGGCACAGAAGCTACTGAGTACTACATAAAGCCAAATGGGTAATAAGGCCTGATCCAACTAACTGAGTAATACATTCGGCTATGATGGGGCTAAATACAACTGCATTTTCATGGCTAAATCCAATGTATGGCTTTTTTGATGACATTCTTTGTAATTCAATACAATAAACAAAACTGTCTGGAAACTCTATGCTCAGTGCTCTCTTTTTCCATTCAGGTTAAATGGTCAATATGTCGAACAAAGCTAAGAGGAGGTGCTTACCATGCTGTTTTTTTGAAAATCAGCTGTTTTGGACGCAGACTCAGTGACTGGAGTTTCTGACAGTGGAAACTTGGCTGGTGCGAAGGGTTTAAAAGGTTTAGGAAACTTGCTTTGGGAACTGATTAAGTATCTTTCAAACTGCTCTCCACTCTACACAAGTGCAAAATCCTTCAGAGCTCATTCAGCCTTCCTGCTAATTATCCAATCAGTGGATAAGATCTCTCTTTGTGACTGCACTGGGACCCTGCTGGTGATGTAAAGATTCACTGCCAGAACAGGCCTCCGAGTCCAGCTCGGCATTAGACAGAACACACCATGAACGAATGGTGTGAAATCGGGCCAACAAGACATGACAAATGACCAGACTAGACAAGTTTCAATTCCGTTATTTCAACTATATCAGTGCAGACATTTAATCTGTGTTGAATTGTACTATGATAAGTCTAGATCATGCACACTTAGTCACATTCTGTTCTGTTAACGACTTTCATCTCTGGGGAGTGAAGATGGACACTTTAACACTTAGGTATTGGTACTTCTGAGCCTCACACTTTCCTCTTAAATTTATTTGCACAAAAATGTTCACCAAGTGCTTTAATGTAAATGTTTGTTTAAATGAAACTACATGTACACTATCTTCATATGAACTGTTCTAAAATGCTTAAATTGCATAAGCAATTAATTGAATTCAAATAATATGGAGAAAATATAATTACGAAATATAATACCCAACATATAAATACAATGGCACTATAAATATTACAATAATTAGTCACTGTTATTACCAACACAACGGTTTATGATATATATTTTTATGTTTTTCCAGTATTTCAAGTATTTAAGGTAGAAATCGCAAAGAAGGCCCATTTTCCTGCTCTTAAGAATCCTTTAACAAGTAAGAGTAAGTGGTACTGAGATATCTTTGAAAGAAAATCAATAGTATTGTCCATCCCTCGTATCTGAGTCAACATGAGACACAGGATGATGACTTCCAAAAGTGCAAATCTACAGCTGGCACTCTTAGCTCTTTGGAGGAAGAAAAAGCGCTGAATAAATTAAAAGGATAAAGTGAAAAAAGATGCAATTTGGCAGCCTAATGATATGCTTCACTGCTTAATAAACCGCTGCATCCTGATTCTGAACTCCATCCAGAACTAAAATAAAGGAGATGGAAAAGCACATGGATTTCTGAATTCGATCAATTAGACCTTCCGTTCTGCTGATTAGGATATCTCAACATGAACAATACCAGAACCATGACTAGTAACACAACACATGCACGGCAACACATGAACCTACACTTTCTCTCTTGCTCTCTCTCACACGTACACACACACACACACTTTTGTATCTTTATTTTGAAGGTTTAAATAGACAGCAGGATTGCTCTGCTAAAATCACCATACAGAATCTGGACTGAAATGCAGTTTTTATCAGTTTCTTGTTTAAACTTGAATCATGTTCAGTTTTTATTAACTGAAGGTTATTCAAGTTGAGTTCTATTCATAAGCAGTCTCATCTATACACACCAAAAAACAGTACAGGGCAAGATAAACCTGATTTGTTTGAGAACATTATTCCTGAATTTTGTTTGAATTTATAAGAGGCGAGTAAGCAACATATACCTGTGTGTTTGCCAATTGGTAATCCCCTTTCACTCAAGTCTGTGTTTGTCTGTTTCCCCATTGGGCACAGCACTTCCACAACCTACCCGGCAGGGTGTCGATAAGCCTGGGCTCCTGGGGCTGCAGCCCTGAATGTTTATGAATAGCCCCAGCCAAAAACACACTATCAAAATGGACATTTTTTCAAAACCACCTACCTCTCAACACAGACAACTAAATAAAACTCAGAACCATCAACAAATCCCCCATTTTCTGCAGCTGTTTATTATAACTGGTGTCATCTCATATACTATGCCCATACTAACAATGTACTTTGTGTTCAGCCACGACTTCCTTCCTCCTGTCAGTGCACTGCTGTTTTTACTGCTGCTGTAGTGACCGATGACTACAAAGCACTGCTTAACAAAATATACATGTCATTCAGGCCCTCATGGAATTGCATTGTATTCCCGTCTAAGTGTGCTTGTGCATTTCGGACAGACTGCTCCTATCTACTCATACTATTTTTTGCAATAGAAAATGTTACAAGTAATGATTATTAGTGAGAATACACTATTAATTCACCATGGATGCAATCCATAGATTGCACACATTCAGCCCTTGTCCTGTTTCTGCTGAGCTTTTCTCTTTCTTCCCCTCTCTGAATCCTCACACATACACACATGATGTAAGCGTGCACAGTTTTATTGGTCCTTTCTCTGCATTCATTATGTTAAAGGGCTGGGGTTAAAACGAAGGCCTTAGTTAAAACCCACTTACCTCCTTGAATCAGAAAAGAGGGTGGAGAGTGATCCGCAGCTTCGCTTTTACTAGGCTTTGTTTATTAGACGTGCCGCATCTCCAAATGTTCCTGGTTGCATTCACCTCCTTTACATTCCAATGTGAATTAATGACATTCATATTCATTAAGCCTAGCCCCAAGAGCACCCTCACCGTGTGTGCGTATGTGTGTGCGCGCATGTGTGTGTATGTGTGCGTCCTTTCTCCTCATTACGCCCCCTTCCTGGACCTCAGGGATCTGGACGCACATAAAATCCTCATTCATTATTCCTCAATTAATTTGGTGGCATGTTTGAAAGCCCCCCCGCATGTCTGCTTCCATCTCGCCCGGGGTGTGTTCTGAGTGTACACTCTACACGGTGCGGGTGCGCTCAGTGGCCAGATGGCTGTGGGTGTGGAAGCTCTTTTTGGGTATCCCCACATAAGGGCTCCCTAGATAAGGACTCGACTTATTCTAGGAAGCTTTAGTGGCGCTCTGGTTGAGTGGGTGTACACACAACACATGCTGGATATAGCAGCATGGTGCTACATGTGGTGAAGCAACCACTAGTAGAAGAAACAGAAGGTGTGTTGTAATTTATATTGAAAGCTGTGAAAAAGAAAACAAGGTGTTTTTTTACGACACAAATTGTTATAGTCAGCGTTAGTGTATTTTGTTCACTGTCTTTAGCAGTATTGCAAAGGTGTTTTTGCTTTTCCGAAGAGGAGTGGAAGACACCTCGTATTATAACGGTTCCTATGGGAATAGAGGCAGCTGTCATTACAACGTGGTTAAAACTGGGTTGGTTACCATGGGAATACTGATACAGGTCAGAATCATTAGCAACAATGGCTGCTGCCAAAGATTATTGATGTATCCTTGGAGACCGCTATGAGACAGATGCTGAGCTGGATGTTCAGTGGTTGGATATACAAGATCCTTAAAATGCAAGCAATATGTTCAGCATAAGCTGCTCAGCATAGGCCACAGGGTTTCCCTACACACATTACCCACCATTTGTTATAAGGGCTATAAGGGTACAGTCATAGACATAAGCTGAGTCCTTCATTAACTACCAGTGTCTATAAAACGAGCTGCTCTTGACTAGACATTTTTAAGAAATTCACACAGCAGATGCCAAACTCACTTCAATATTAGTATCAAGGCTGCATCAAGAACAGCCACTACTAAAATATCTGGTAAATAGTGATGCAATGATCAGAAAATTACCAGTGCCGAATGGGATAAAGCGTGAACCATAACTATACATGACAGCAGATGGGGTACAGTCTGTAAGCTGACCTTCACAATATGCTCAGAAATGCATATTGCAACAAAATATAACAGAGATAATGTATCACAACATCAATAAATATTGCTGCGTTTCCCAGGTGTAGTGGCCATATAAGATGCTAACCAAACGGATTGTGAATGTACATATAGTGGTTTATATGAAGCTTATACTCTCCCTTTTTCTTTCTCTGCTGAAATGGTCAGACATCAGCTTAAAGTAGTTAGCGAGAAGCAAAAAGGTGTTCTTCAGGTTCACAAACCTCTAAAAAGAGTTCCTACATGTTTACAACTGCTTACAGCAAATTGCATCTGTTAGAGGAGAGGAACATGCTCCATCACACATATTAGGGGTATCTTTCTAAATAATTCTTCATAACTGAGAAGTCAACATTCTTACAAAATCAATACTTTTAAACAAGCAGCCAAGGTATCTGCACTGTACCCACTATGTGAAGCAATTTGTCTGAAAGCGTGTGGAAATATTACGTGCCCTGCACAGTGTGTAGGCTGTGCTTTAGCTTGACTATGGCTGTGAGTCATATATATGCTTCAGAAGAGTGCTGTGTTACAGCCACTCAGGGGCTGAGTAAAATAATATAGAAATGAATTGGGAGACTTTCTCTCTGCCTTCAAATAAGTCTGTTAGATTGCTGTGCAAATTACTAAATATGTTTCTGTAGAAATAAAAGCTTGGATAGATTTCACTATGTTACAAACAAGGATTTAATTACATACATTAGCAGCATTTTATACCATATTAATTGGTGACCTGTGCCCCATTCTATTACTAAGGGAGAAATAAGGTCATTGATTCTGAAATTATTCATTCTGACATTACAGGCCAGCAAATGCTACATATATTGCAGAATCAAAAATCACACTTTTGAATGACAAAACCTCCTCCCCGGTTAATGAATCCAGTTTGACCCACATGGGACCTTTAGCATAAGGTGGACTTTGGGATTGAGTTGTAAGGGCATTTGGCTGCTCATTAGTCATGCCAGTCCCAGCCTGGCCTCCAGAGTCCTGGTCATTAACAGCCTGAAACTAAAGCGAATATGTGCCTGCGGAGAGACAGGTGGCACATCAGGAGAGGGCACTGCCATGTTCTTGATTACAAAAAGACAGACAAGAGCATGCCCCGAGCCCTGGGGCATCATTGCATCACATAGAGACAGCATTCAGCCCTCTGGCGCAGACAAGACATACAGAAATGCTGTTTTAGAGGCCATTAGGGAACGTGCCCAGCGGGCAGACACACACACGTTCATATGCTGCCTAGCTATTGGAGTGCTTGTTGAACTCCACAGTTACAGACACAAGGACTGAAGTGACTAAAGCATGCAGCCAACTCCTCTCCAAACTGTCAGAAGCTGTACTGCTGTTGCCGGTAAGAAATGACCATTTCCATTGCACTTTGTCACGGAAAACCAATTTATTTTCTTTCTTTAAAGAAAAAAAGTTCATATATATATATGTTGCGTAATGATTTTCTACATGTTTTAATCATGATCAATCACATGGTTTTCTGTGATTAATCATGCTTGGTATACGCAAATAAAATAACTAAAAATAGTGTATTGCACAGTTTTATTTTTAAAGTAGTGTAATGGTCAGGCGTCCTAATACTTTTGTTCATGCAGTGCTTTAGGTCACAACTGGGGCCAGACTTCCCATTTCTTTTGTCCATATAATATGGACAAAAGTAATGATGACGTACTATATTGACAAAAGTAATGTGACACATATATTTATACTACTGATATATATACTACTTACAACAAGTTATATTCGTCTCCCGGGTGAAATGTCAGGAAGAACCTAAAATGCACTATAATCTTCAAAGTTGAACTTAATGTAAACTTCCAAAAACATTTGAATGCACATGTCCAACTGTTCAAAGTTTCAATACTCTACACAACTTTCTGTTCTCTGACAAGGAGCTTAACAGAAAAATTCACAACAGGTGTTTGATCCATGAATCGACCAACACATTTCCTGGTTTAATCAGAATTAGTATTTAAACTAATTCCTCCTGTTCACATTTTGGCATCATGAGACCAAGACGACATCTAACAATGTGTGGGCAGGTGTGTCTGTTTAATTCAGACCTGCCTTTCAGTTTATGAATGGTACTGTGAAAAACCCATCCTCCCTGAATAACATATTTAATCCAGTCATTGTGCCCCTGCATGAACAATACAGGCCTAATTTCATCTTCATGGATGAAAATGCTCCAGCTCATCAAGGTCGCATCATTAGGGATTGGCTGCTGGAGACTGGGGTACCTCGAGTGGAGTGGCCTGCACTTTCCCCAGACCTGAATAGTGTAAACATTTTACATTTATTTTACCTGAAAGCCAAATATCCCTAACTTGTCGCGAGTAGTGTATATACATACACACACACTTTACACACCTGTAAAGTGAGGTCGCACAAAAGTCATAAAACACTGTGATTAATCGTTGACAAACTCACAAATGGGCTTGAAGGGAAAAAATGTAGAATATGACAAATTTACGTAAAGTGTAATGTGTAATTGTTTTATTTCTGAATCAGCACTCATTTCACAACTGTGGTTCTGTGTCTGCTTGGAGAAGCAGAAATTTAGAGCCCTAACAAGAAAACAGCAGCTTCATTTTAGGAAAGGAAAAAAAAACTCCTGTTCCAAATTCAGCCAGTTGTTTGTCTTTTTTTTTCTTGTGAATGTGCATGTGTGTGTGTGTGTGTCCCAGAGAATCTGCATATGTGTGTGTGCTGTGATATGACATAAGCTCACCAGCCCCAGGCTGCTCCACATCACACATTTCAGAGACATTCTCTGTGTGTGTGTGTGTCCAGCCTGTGGATATCTGTGTGATTTTTTCATTTTTATGTTTGTTTTGGTGTAATATTCAAATGTAATCATGTCATTACATGCTTAATTTAGCATTACTTTAAACAATGAACTACATTTGCATTCGGCTTAAATGCGTTTCTCCCGCATAGCTTACGTTTTCACTTGCTTTTAGCATTATGAAATAACCAAAAGGTGGAAAAAATACATTGGTCACTTTCCATGATAAGACTGTGCACATAACAACTATTCAAACTCGAATGATATAATTGTCTTTTACTTATCAACATAGTTACTGCATGACCTGATTTATTTTGCAGATGTGAATGAGAAGTGATGTTGAATTCATGTGTATGTATGTTTTCTGGTGGCTTGTGTTTGCGTACAGGATTTTCAAGCCTCCTACCTCTCCTCTTGGAATCCTTTCTGACGCTGGGTCTGGCAGCCGGCTGGAGTTCGGCCTCTGTTGACATATTAAGTCCTTATTCCTGTACAGTGCGGCTGGGTGCCTGTGGCTGGCTCATCTAGAGTGGCTTCCCCACTGCCTCGCGCTCAGACGGCCGCTGCCTCTAGCCCTGACACTGCATCTTGAGCTCTCCCTGCAGTGGCTGCATACATGGAGTCACACACAGACAAACACACACACACACACACACACACACACCAGGAAAAGAGAGAATTGGAACTATGTTAGTAGAAATATTTCTTTGCACCCGTGTGAGCTTTGTAGTGTGCTCACAAATCAGCTTCTTCAACCTTGAAATACACATGAAATAGCTGTTATTCAGTGCGGCAGCGTTATTTTAAGCCTTTAACCTACATTAAGGCCTTATCACATTGCACACCCTCATGCTGTGGTATCAATTCTGAGAGCAACATCAAATACATTTGATAAAACACATGTTCCTGTCCTAAAATATGAATAGCTGAGCTGCATTTGAAAGGCCTGCATTAATTGGTGTGAACGGGGCAATCTTCTGTTCAACTGTTCAGGTGAACTAAGAACCTATATTTTTCAAACTAGGCTGATCAGCCCATATTATTAGCTTTTAAATAAAGTACTTGATATATGATGCACAATAGCTTCTGACATATAATGTGCTGTATGTGGCTTTGTGGATTCTAAACGCAAATCATGTACAACTTTATATAGTCCTTTGATGGAAATGGGGCATAACAAATGGAACCTTTAATGGCATTAGCTAAGTTGAAACTTCATTTATATAATTGAGCAAGAAAAAACTACTTATCAAGCAACAATTTTTAGATATATTATGCATGCATTATTATTTATCGATAAAGTGTTAATGAAATGACTGCAGCTGAAGGTTTTATGCAACAATAACACTTACATAGACTACATATCTTGGTAGAAGAATGGGCTATAATTACTTTTTTTTCAGTGGTGTATTTTATCTTATTGATGCCATGTTCAGTGATTGAACATGGGTAAGAATTTTAGGCATGAAATGATGGACCGGGCATAATAATACCCATAAACAAAGCCATAATTGGCCATTATCAAAAATGGTTACTCTTTTATTATTGCAGGAATAAACATTCCAATAAATATCTGAACATTTTACAGAGCAGTTTCTTGATGTATCTAACAAACTTGTCCTTGTTGACAAATTGCTATGGCCTTGAAAATCTATACCAAAACATTTGTAAATATTATTGTTAAAACAATGAACTATAAAGTGAAATTAATCAAATAAAGAATTTCTGCATGCTCAAAAGACAGCATATAACCCCTTGAAATACTCCCCGATTCGAACATTTGATACATACTTCCATAACCAAAGCAAAACTGCCAGTTTGCTTCATAATCCATGCAGTAGGATGTAATTAACTTGCCATTCATAGTTATATTTGTACGCACAAATGGGTGCAACTATAAAGACTGATAGATGAAGCTCTCACCATATGTTAGCAGTGAAAAACTTTAACAGCATGATCTTCCCTCCTGCTTCTGACTCAAGTGTTTGTCATCCCTCATTACTGAAGTGGGATATGCAGGCAAAATGCCTCTTTAACCTCCACAACCGTCTGTCAGCCATAGCAGTCAGCCCACCTTCAGACACACCTCCGCCTCCGTTAAGCCCCCTGCCATCCCTACTTCACCCGTGCAGGTGTCTAGAGGTGCCGAACGGGCGGTGGGCGTCACCTTTCATGTGCTAATTGGTCTCGGTGGCACGGCAGCATCTCGGCAGGTGCCAAATGAGAAGGCAGATCAAAAAGCCTTGTTTCCCTGAGGCCATGCCGGAAAAACCTGCACACTGAGGAGGACCCACAGAGCGTCATGCAGCCACCTGCCCTGCACCGCAGCACTGACGCACACACAACTGAGGTCAAAAGTTTGGAATCAATGCTCTAAGAGATAAGATAAGATAAGATTAGTCCCACAAGTGGGACATTTACTTTTATTAGTCCTGCAAGTGGGAAATCATGGCAGAAGGTGGACAGTACAAAGTAATTAAAAAACAATTGACTAAAAACTATACCACCAAAAAATATATATATATATACCCTATACACTCTACAAAAATATAAAATGTGTATATGTAATCTTAGATAAGTACATGTATGTATGTACACAAAAAGGAGGCTATATGTCTGTTTACATGTACAGAGTGGATACATAAATACAAAAAAAAGTAGTAATGCACCAGGAAAATGCATATTCATGTAGTAATTAATGCCTCAGTAATACAAAACCAATCTGACTGTACATAAATGTAAAAAATGATTCTGCTATGATGGTCCAGCACAATGACACAGGTTTCCAATTATTCATAGGAAGTCAGGAAGCTTGTGAACTACTGAGAGTGTCAAGAATGATGAATGAACATTCTAAAAGGAATTCTGTTTCACAGCAATTCAGAAGGTCTCCTGTTTCAAAAGCTCGAATCATATTTTGCGGTCTAAAGATATTGCATAGTTATATAGACAAATTGATCTTTAGAGTACATTATCATTCAATAATATGGTTCCTGAAATACTTGAACTGTTGAATACAACATTAAAAAGTACAGTTTATTGTACATTACCACACGTGTATAAATTCGGTCACCAATTTCAAATGAAAATCTATGTAGATTATGAGCAGTGATGAACAGGTGAGATAAATACACAAAACATTGTTTTTTTTCCCAATTCCATTAAAAGTATGAGCTTGGAACTAAGCTGCAACTATTCTGTTTGTTCGGGATAGTGCGTTTGCTTGCAGTATGGCCCGGGGTTTTTGGAAGTGATCCAGACTATCCATTGGGACACACATCAAAACCATCAAAGAGGATGAGGATTTAACTACCCCTCCTCTTCCTGCTAGCATCCCCCACCCATGGAAACCCAAACGCAGTATTGCGAAGAGCTGCACCTTAAAAGGGAGCTCTTCAGAAGGCTCCCAAACCGGAGAGAGCCAGCCGGTCCCTGCCTGCCCGCAGCAGTCAGAGGAAGTGTCCGGTGTAAGCCAGGGCCGGGAGGATTTACACAGCTATTTCAGGGCTGGAGCTGGAGCCCAGGGCCCCGAGCCACCGCCACTGCCTGGCCACGCGCCGCCCATTGTGTGCAGAACATTTAATTCCAAAAGGAGAGAGCATGACGCTGAGGGCCAGGGAATCACACAGCACTCTTTATCTGAGAGAAACACACAGAGAGCCCACAAGTCTGTCCAATTACTGCCATTATCTCTCACACAGAGAGAGAGAAAGAGAGAGAGAGAGAGAGAGAGAGAGAGAGAGAGAGAGAGAGAGAGAGCACTTCCTATATTCTGGTGAATTTATATCAATTTGTCTCTCTCTCTAACTATCACCTTATGGTGTTTGGCTACTCTGACACCATGCTGAGTAATGAGGGCTCAAATGTTAGTGGAGCAAAAGGAGACAGAGGCTGTTTTTAGTTCAAAGTAAAAATCCTTAATAAGCAAATATCAACCGAAAGCAAGAGCTGTTCCCCAGTCTGTAGTGCCAAGGGTGCACTACAGGGTCCTTCTATTTTTAGTATTGCATCACTGCACCTGCTACAATAAATAACATTTTGGGAAAAGTCATTTCTCATTAATTGTGGAAATGCACAGTTGAAGTTGCAATATATCAGATCAAATGGTTTCTCTCAGCAACTCTGGGCCACACCGACAGCACGTCACCCAAAACTATAAGGGGTTTGCTATCCAGAGTAATATCCCAACAAATGTTCATTTGAGGCTTGGAATGTATACATTGTTTGTACTCATGATTCATTGCCCACATCTTATCAACACTACAATTAAATGTATAGCCCGACCAGACCATACATGACGAAAGGCACAAAATGTGCTTAATGTGCATAAATATCTGCCAGAATGAGAATCAGAGAGCAGAAGCTGCTGTAACAATCACTTTAATTATTTTATCAATAGGCCCTAGGCCTCTTATTCTCTTATTCAAACTGTTATTATATTATAATATATAAATGAACTGCTCGTTCATATTATTATTATTATTATTATTATTATTATTATTATTATTATTATTATTATTGTTGTTGTTGTTTTTTTAACTATTATTATTATAAAGAAATCTGGCATGGGTATTTAGCATTCCCTGGAGGTTTTTAAACTTAAAATTTCCTATTATACTTATTTATTTCTGAACAAGGGTGTGTACATTATATAACAATTTATAACACACCTTAACGGAGGCGGAGGTGCTGTTAAATGAACAAAGCAAGACAGCAGGTAAAATGGACCAGCAAGACAGCAGTGACATATTTTAAGACTTTAAAGATTTAATATCTTTCATGTTAGTTAAAATAGGTCTCTAAGTCAGGAGAACTCACTGAAAGCTGAAACCAGATATCCTGGCCTTGAACTCCTAGTCTGGGGCGCAAGACCTGCACTGAAAATCATGGTGCCCAAATATCTTAACTGTTGTTACACTAATAAAATATGTTATATTAACATAATATTCACTAAGAAAAGTTAAATGAATTACAGCAACTGTATTGTGTAATACGTTTGTCTAACCCGTTTATGAATCATGAAAAGCATCAGTATTCATTACAAGCCGAATGCATTTTCTTAGAGCTTCCACTAGGGGCTTCTGAAGTCTAATAAAATATTGAGTGCTCGTATGATTTGCCTCAGCTTATATTTAAGCTTAGCTCAGACGGAGCTGTCCATGGTGCTGAACAGCAGCATATATGCTCTACTGTACTTCAGTGATTACCATGGTGCTGAAACAGCTGACAGCTCTCTACATTTGCTTGTCATGATGACTTCAAGCCGTGGCATTATATATATATGTACATGCGGAAAAAAAAAAAAAAAAAAAAATATATATCTATATATATATATGAAGCCTTATTTATACCTATTTAACATACCTATTACTAAATATTCCATAAAGCATCAGTTGTCCCAAAATTTTGATAAATTGAAAAATATCAGAATTGACTAAAGAAGCCTCTTGAGTTCAACTAAAGGAGTTCAACTAAAGGAGTTCAACTAAAGAAGCCTCTTGACATTTGTTGTAATAAGCCTGGGTAAATGTTTATCATATGATGTTGGTTTATGTACATAGTCTTACAAATAAAAAACATTGAGGAGTGCTAGCTTTCTGAATGTAAAGGTTAAAGTATAGGTCTGTAAAAGAGAGTTAAAACGATCTCACAAGTTTGGAAAAAACTGTGACCCCTCAACACCACCAAATCCCCCTCCCCCCGACACACACACACACACACACTCACCACCCCCACCAGACAGTCAGCCATACTGTGCTGTTCCCTCCTGAGGCAAGAGAGAGATATTTCAAAAATCTAGGCTAAGGTCTCCTCTGGGACACGCCACACATTCAGCAGTGAAGGGAAGAGAACGAGCGGATGAGCAAAAGCATGAGCATCTGGCTTTACAGTGTCGCAGAGACCGGTGACTAATGCCTCCTCCAAGCCTGCAGACAGAAAACAGAAATTTCTCTTTCTGTTTTCTGTCCTGATGTGTTTTTAAGAGCCCTAAGAATGCTGGATCTTATCTGATGTCAGAGAGGAGATAGCAAGTCACTGTTTGTGTCTTGTTGATTCCTTTTAGTTGTGACTCTCTCTTAAAACCCTACAAAGAACATCCACATCTATTTGTGACTTCCTATGAAGTGCATTCCATGAAATCGTGAAAAGTGGTGGCACTGATTCCATTTACTTTACACAGTTGAGCTAATTCATTTAGGCAAGGGTGCTACAGGCTTTGATGTGCAAATGTGTTGGCAAAGAAAATCAGATAAGAGTGTATGTGCTTCTTTCTATCCTGGACTTAATAAGAAGCTCTATCCCGGCATATATCAAACGGAAGAGCCAAATTTAATTTAATCATCTATTTCAGCAGTAATTACACTATTAACAAATGTGCAGACCTCTGCAAAGACATGCTTACAAAACAAAACCCGGGCAGAGCGCACCACTCAATAGATACGGTAATTAACCTTGTCACATTTGTTAAATGGCTAAAGAATACCATTGTTTCTCCATTAGAAATGGGGAGCACGTGATGTGATTGCATTTAAGCTGAGTGTGGGGGTGTAGTGGCTAATAACTGAAGATAAAAAGACCAACCCCCCCCCCCCTTAGCTAGGCCACAGCTCACTGGGATGTGGTGTCCTTTACTTCCCCTGAGGCTTCCAGGCAGGCAACCGTCAGCCTGAGCCACAGAAGAGGCTCTGACTGGACCAAATCTGAACTGGCAGAAGATCCACAAACACACCAACAAGGTTCTGATTACATCCTACCTAACAGGAAGAATCTACTGTTAATCTGTATTGAATTAGTACTCTGTCCTGACATGAAGATATGTTTGAGGCTTATAACCTGGCTACAATCTTAAAATAAAAGGTTTTTCTAAATATTCCTGGCAAATCGTTTCTAAAAACAAATGGTACTTGGACATTTTGTGGCAGTTCTTTGACATTTATAGAAGGCCTTCACCCTTCGGTTCTCAAACCAAAAGCCCCAGACAAACATTTCTTCTGTGGAATAATTCCAAAGAGCCCGTTTGTCACCGTGATTTTTAAGAATGTCCTACGAACCTTGCTAGTGCAGCATGTCTAACCAAGTACAATGATGTTTCTTAATCCTTCCCAAAACAAATCATAACAATGATTTGTGCCAGAGCCTAGGGTCCACACATAGAGAGGGAGAGAGGTGCACGGCTGTGGTATGGAGGAGGAGGAGGAGGAGCTGGAGGAGCTTGAGGAGACGAAGCAGCCGGCAAATTGGATGGCTGTGAGCAGCCTGCTGCCAGCAAACACACTTAATTCCCATAATTCACCCAGCACTAACGGGCATACTGTGCCAGAGGTGCTAGGAAGTGTGTCCGGCTGTGGAGGCCCGTGTCCATGTCTGTATCTGGTGCTAGGATGCCAGGCCACGTGGGAGAATCTAAATACTAACCTTGATTAGAGAGTACCTGCTGAGTAGGCAAAAGAATAAGAAATTAAATGTTACAAAAGCAGCTGTAATTTTTCAAACAAAAAATGGAAGTGAGGGCATGATTTAATCCAATTTAATTTCTTATAGCTTGTTGAATAGATAACAATAAAGGAGATACTTCATTAATAAGCAAATAAGAAGAGTTATTAGTGTGTTTTTAATGTGACTGTGTTGGTTTGTTGTTTTCTTTTTATTTATGTCCCATTTTTAGACCGCCTTTCCCCCAGTTTTGAGACAGAAACACCACGAAACACCATAGCAACAACCTAAAAACCACTACAGTTACCACAGCAACCAGCTAGCAACTCACTAGCAACCACCCGAAACACCATAGCAACACCTCAGCACCTACTACAGTTACCATAGCACAAATCACACTTTACATTTTCTCATGGAAATGCGTTCCAGCTACGCATGCAGTCTTATTTTGTGTATGTGTGTGTGTGTTCATACTTAAACGCAGTATAATAAAACATAATAAAGTAGGCATTAAAAAATTATATTTTAGATGTTTTTCTTTTAATATTTCAAATATTTTGCTGTGACATACTGTTTCGTATAATGGTTATTAAGTATGTATTATTCTAGAATCACTTAACAAATGCATCTATAAACAAATTGGTTTTACATTATTGAAAACAGTGCCTTCCAACTTTTCTAAACAGCACAGCATCTATAAACTAGCAAATCTCCACTGGGAGTCCTTTCCAGACTGTCATAAGAAGCACAGAGATGATGCAATTTAATGCAATTAAGGGAATGTATAGGCATCTGAACACAGTATTACACACACACACACACACAAACACCCGTGCTCTCTGTTTTGCATAAATGGTAGGACATGACACCCTTTTCTCTTATGCATTAAGCACACACACACAAACACACACACACACACACACACACACACACACACACTGAATGAACATGACAGGCGCTGCTCTTTCCCCTCACCATCTGCACACCGTCCCTATTCACCTTCCTGATTGGCCCGTACAGAGTGAGTACATTATGCATATTTAGGACAAGTATGAAAGCCTGTACATTTAGCAGAGATGTGCACATTAGCTCATTACAAACCTTCTTAGAAAAAACTGTGCAGATATTCTCTGTGACATTCTCTCTCCATTTGTATCATCGCTGCCATTTATACAGGTATAGGTCATTTTGGACCCTTTCTATTGGTCCGTTCATCATGAATTTTTATGATGAATGTACCAAAGAAATGTTCCAAAATGACATATTGTTTCATTAACTCAAAACAAAAGTTAAGAAGGTTTTCCACCACTTTTGTAAAGTTATACCATTATAGAGGTACAAGATTTAGTTGTGGGTTTTTGATGAGCATTGCACCACCAGCAAGCTTTGCATATCAAGGTTGCTTGGAACCCTCTGATCTGACCTACATTGCATTAGCATTTGAATGGATGTAACATAAATGTGTGTAAACGGAAGCAAACATAGCAATGTAAATAATATATGCTCCCATAACCATATTCACTGCTTTGACTTCCAGTTGTGGGGTATTCTGTCCTGTGGAGAGAGTGTGTTTGTCTTTTAGAGCTTTCTTCTCCATACCGTCTGCTATCTGGGTCACGGTGCCTCTCAATCTGCTCCTGTCTCTTCCATCACTGATTGTCTCTTCTCATTTAGGTCAGAGCTAATAAACTCAAAAGCAGCCCACTACTCCAGTCAAGCCATTACACACACACACACACACATACACGCTCACACATACACACACACACACACACACACACACAGAAAGAGAGAGAGGGAAAGGGAGAGAGAGAGAGAGAGAGAGAAAGAAAGAGAAAGAGAGAGAGAGAGAGAGAGAGAGAGAGAGAATGAGACAAGGAAAGGGAAAAACAGAAAAGAGAACAAGAGAGAACGACATGAGATAAACAAAAGGACGAAGAAAATGAGAAAAAGGAAGTGAGAGGAGAAAGAAACCAAGAGCGTGAGAGCGAGAGTAAAGTAGAAGAGAGAGCAAAAGAGAAAGGGTGTGAGACAGAAAGAAACAAAGAGCGAGAATGAGAAAAAGGGGAACATGGAAGAAAAAGGGAAGAAAATTAAAAGAATTAAAATGATGAACGGAACTACAAGAATTGTTCTAGTTTGTCCTATTTACTCATGACTTCATTCTGTTTTCCTCCCTCTCTCTCTCCCTCTCTCTCTCTCTCTCTCTCTCTGTGAGTGAATACGCTCTTTTGGGTGCTTTGTCTGTGTCTCCCTCACAGACTAGATTAGCTCTCCTACACATCTGAGCAGCGTGACTGCTAAATAATGATGGTGTGTGTTATTTTTTATCCCATACAGAAATCCTCACAGCAGAATTACGCGGCTCTCTGAAGTTATGTAACCTATGATGCATGACCTGTCCAGAGGCTTATGGACTTCTAATGATACTGTTGCCTCAAGATAGTTCAATATGAAACAAAAGTAGCTCAGATTTGTAAAGGCCATTTCTATAATAAATGAGTAGAGCAGCTGAGTGTATGTGTGTGTTTGCATGTGTGTGTGTGTGTGTCTGTTTTCATCCGTTTTGAGGTTGCAGGCGGTTGGTAAAGAGAGTCATTACTCTGGGTATGGTATGGGTAAGCACTTTCACATACGTGTAGGTGGGTCCATCTCTGTGACTGAAGCCCACACACCCTGGTGTATATATGACCGCTTTACTGCCATTCTGCTACTCTAACAGTCATTCACTAAGGACAAAAGAAAGACTATTTATGATTTCTAGGCTACAAACAGGTTTAGTGCAGCAAATGCCCGCAATGTGGACACAAAGGCTTTACAAAGCCGACAAGGCCATAAACAAATGGCACCCACTGAGAAACATCATGGTGTGTTTGCTTTTCCGAGGCTGCTCTAAGACGCTTTGAGGTGGGATAAACCGCAACGACTGCTCCAAAATCAAAGCAATGATTTGCACTTTGGTTCTGGAGCTCAATTTTGCACGTAGACTTTTGCATTCACAGCAAAAGGAAAGTCATCTTGGCAAGTGAAAACATGGTCAATACATCAAATATTTCTAAGGTACTTGTAAGAATACTTTATTTCTAGATGTGTTTATTGACTGTGTGTAGATGTGTTTTTCATAGATAGATAATTCATTAAAAGGAATGCAAAATGTCCAAATTAAAACAAATCCTTTACTGATATTTTAATTTCATGAGATGGGGTGCCAGATGCATTGACTCGATTTCGCATACCAATACTGTTTCTCACTCATTTTAGCCATGTTTAGTAACTTGGTGTTACGGATTTTGCTCAGGAATACAGGAGTTGTTTGGTGAAGGTAGGATTCAAACCCATGACCTCTAGGTCCAGAGGCAAGAATCCTACCCACTAGGCCAGCACCACCTTTTATGTGTTTATTCCAAAAGACATCAGCTGTCACTTATTAAAACACTCAACATGCTTGGAAGAGAATGCTAACTACCAATTTACTGGCTAGCATTGTGATTAGGGGGTATCCTACCCACCCACCCAGAGAGAGTGAGAGAGAGAGAGAGAGAGAGAGAGAGAGAGTGAGAGAGAGAGAGAGAGAGAGAGAGAGAGAGAGAGAGAGAGAGA
>JBBMFX010317018.1:0-18925 GCA_037832545.1 Rhabdalestes septentrionalis
GTATTTAAAGGGAGTGAGAGTGTGAACTCTGATTGGTTTATTGCATGCTACGCCCAAAACACACCTATGACTAATTTTCTCATTTAGGACAACCCATTTGAACTATTCGCCAGGCGCATTGTTCATTTTTCCTGCTGCGATTATTGCGCTTCGCACCGGCCCCTCCCCCAAAGACAACTGCGCTTCTGACTTCAGACAATGCGCGACTGAGCGTGAAAATCAGGCCCATAACAGTACATTTTTGCCTAAAGTGTGCATGGTATTAAAAACTGTGAGCAGTGTGTTTAAAATGAAATCGTTAAGAACAAAAACATTTTGACTACCATGCTGCCACATTTGTTTTTTAGTGTAAGTGTGGATTAAACAGCAGAACCGCCAAAGAAAACACATCACTGTCAGTGCTGGACTGACACCAGTCCACCAACCGAAAATATTTAACGAACTATATACTGTGGCAAAAATCTGAATACTGATGAAGGACTGGATGAAAGGATCACCAACACAAACTCTGTGGCATCAGACTGAATGATCATCAATAATTTTATTTCAGCAAAATTGGCCAAAGACTAGATGTATCAAAAAGAGAGGACAGTATTTGGATGCAAAAAATCCAGAAGCACAGCTATGAGTAGTGGACTCTATACAGAAAATGTCATAGTCACTGCTGTGCTTAAAATGATCAATTACCCAAATAATACCAGCCCACTTGTGGAGTGAAGGGTGACCACTGATGAATGGTTTAAAGCAGCGGTGTGGAACTCCGCTTCTGGACGTTCGTGGTCCAGCATGTTCTGGTGATTTCCCTGCTCAGAAACACCTGATTCATGTTGGCAGTTAATTGTCAGGTTTAGTAAATGTGTTTTAGGAGGAGAACCATCAAACTGTTCTGGACACCGGCCCTCCAAGGCCAGAGCCTTACATGTCTGGTGAAAAATGAAAGGCTAATAATTGTTTGCAAGAATAAACAAATGTACTACATTTGCAAATTATGAAGTGAACCCGTTTGATTAGTGAAGTTAATAGCATGCATAATTAGTGCATATACATAGAAGTACACCAAAAGTTGGATTTTAGATTCTAATATAGCTAATATAAAGGCCCAAAGTTCGATTAACATAATAATTGTCAGTGGCTGCCAGCTTCTCTACAATGCACTACACAATATGGAGGCATCGGTAAAGGTAGCTTCCTCCAGAAGCTTTGTGATGTTATCTACATCCATATATATTTAGCAAATTTTCTGACTTGTTGGTACAGTAGCCACATGCTTGATGGAACAGAATCAATTTCAAATTGTTAATTATTCAAAGCAGCTAAGCCAGGCCAAAGAAAAATGAGCTGCGTGATGAGCGACATTGTGGTAATTATTTATGAGAGTTACATTAGATCGGCTCCTGTCAGTGACTCTGACAGACACCTGCAGTCAAGTGCAAACGCCAGGTCAAATGTTTTGTTGATTTTCTAAGCAGAATGGGTAATTCTATACAGAGAGTGCACTTCTGCTTAGAAACTTGTCTGATTTCACAAGTCTTAATGGGCTTTAGCTGTGACACATATCAGAGTGGGGGTGATGATCAAAGTGAAAAGTCAAAGTCAACTTTATATCTCTTCTATACACTGTACAGGTACATAGAGAGACGAGACGACGGGGCTCCAGGTTTTTTCAGTGCAAGCAGACAAAGAACAGCAGAATAAGTGAGAGTACTAAAAGAATATACAGTAAACACTATTCATTTTAAGCTAGACAATGTGCAATATGCATTTAAACTAGACATAGAGTTTTAAAAATAGTTAGAAACTAGATCACAGATCACAGTAGTTCAGTCAGTTAGGCCTGTCTCACTGAGCGAGTGTGGCGATGAATAGAAATTGTGCTTAAAAATTTGCAGGAAAAAAGTCTGTGTCAAGAATCTGTACATATTTTCATGTAGAATTTCGCCAAGAGTATGCCAATGTTTCAGTATAATATACAGTTTAATAATTACAATGTTCAATTAAGAAAAGAAAATTCAGTACCAAGGTTTTTATTTATAGTAAAACATGTCTATTTCCACATATTTGCTAATAGCACTAACTGCCAATTTGGTTACAACAGCAAAAAGAAAGCTGTACTGTACTGGCGAATGAGCGATTAAATGATTCAACACATTTTATGTTCTTTTTGGAATATTTTTCTGCAGCTTTAAATGTGGTGCAGCCACATGAACAAAAATTATATGCGTTTTATGATGAACCTGAACAACAGAACGCATAATTCAGCCTTACGTGGATGGGGAATTGAGTCTAACTTCTAAAGAATGTTCATGTTCAAGTTATCATACACAAAGGTAATTCAGTGTGCTTTACAGAAATTGACAATAAAATAAAACAGATTAAAATAGAAAAAGATAAGGGGAGATATAAAGGAAATAAAAGAATACATAAAAGAAAACAGAAAGTGCAGTAGAAGTGCAAATATAAAGAGGTTCTTGAAGTGTTTTAAGATTTAATTGATGCCAAGGAAGACTATGAAGGAAACTATGAAGAGTCCTTTTAAAATGGTGAACAAAAAACACTGGCTATATATATAGGCAAGGTTCACATTAACAGAAATTGAATCAGCTCATTAAAAAGTGATTAGTTATAAACTCCCCAGTAATAGCTACATTCAAAAAGCTTTGTTTTATCATCCCTTGCCTTTCTTGTATTTATTTTCTGTGTTACAAAATGCCAGAAAACATTATTGTAATTAAACAACATTCAAAATCTGGCAATTAACAGATTTTCTTAAGCAGGGATCACCCAATTAGGCAGAAAAGCAACATTGTTGACATATGTCTAGTCTACCAGTGTAAAGTCTACCAGGAATAGGCTACCAGAGTACATTCATGTACAACAGGTCTGCATCAAGTGTGAAGAAATCTAAAATAGATCAAAATCACGACCAAAAATTGAAAACAACTAACACAGACAGCTACAAATGTTTCATCTGACCATTATCTCATCCAAAAATAAGGAGGAAGATCAGGAATACCCACTACCCCCAGAATTTTAGACTCTACCCCCAGAATTTGATAATGCATTCTTTCCAAAACACACTGTTACTGTAGATCCAGTTCTATCAGTTTCTGATGCTTGTGTTACTGTTTTTATTAGAGTGTACAGATATGATGCACAGTGTATTCTGACACCTTTTTACCATAGCCTGCATAAACATGCAGTCTGCAGTTGGTGTTACTGCAGCTCTTTTGTGGTAGTCTGTCAGACAGGCTAGAGTTCACTTCGTACATGCATCATAGAACCATTGGCACCTATGACCCTGTCAGCTGAGTTTTGGTATGCACTAACCACCACTTACTGGGAGATCGGGTATGCTCTGACCCAATTAAGTCATCACAATTTGGCCCTTATTCCTTATACTCGTGTGTGTGTGCGTGTGCGTGTGCGTGTGCGTGTGCGTGTGCGTGTGCGTGTGCGTGTGTGTGTGTGTGTGTGCGTGCGCATGTGTATATGTGCGCATGTGTGTGTGTGTATGTGTGTGTTTGTGTGTTTATTTATTCATGAAAATACACTACAATTGTGATAATAATTTAATTCATCTTTTTCAATTTAAGGCATTGTCCTACTTGATACTTTTAATCAGTTAAAGGATTAAATTAAAGTGTCTAGATTGAATTTTTAGCATTTGTGTTTGTGTTGCAGGCCAAGTGACAGCCTGGTCACGGTCCTCAAAGAATACCGGGACCAATAGCACTTGGGTACGGCAGGAACAGAGGAAACCATCTGAGGTGAGTGCTCAGAAAATGTTTTTTCATTCCCTCAGATATTAAGCCATGTGAAATTTTAGTGATTTTTTTTCTTCAGTTTTTCATACATTTAAAGAGCAAAGAATATTGGGACCTGAATATGCACATTACATATAGCAAAATAATGCAGAGTTCTGAATGGAAACATTTTAAATAATAATATCATATGTAAATGTGGGGATGTCGGGGTTATGGTTGTGTTGTGAACAGGAACTGGTGGGATGCTAAATCACTGAAGCTGATGAGAGCTTGTGCAAAAAGGGACAGACCAGGAGTTAAACATTGATTTAACAGTTTAAGTTCCAGTTCGTTGTCAGGAATGGGCTGAATCGTCCCTCTGAGTAGTTTGCTCTAAGTAAAGTTAGAATTTGCTTTACAATGTTTTGTACTAAATTTGGGAATGTTGTTTGAAAAATGAACATTTACACCTTTGACACCCTGCAACCTTATATAGAAATAGGACAAACTGCTACTGAACAGGAAGGAAGTAGCCTTTGCTCGTAGGCAGGTGTGAAATTTGCGGTTTGAGGAACAGAAAATATATGTACATGTATGCAAGTAATGTAAGCATCCATGTTCCTCAAGCATAGTCCTATCTTAATCAATAAAACATGGCACTGGTAGTCAAACAACGTTTCTGTGACACAGACAGATCTGAGACAGAGCAAACCAGTGTGTGCAAAGCACTGATGGGACAGGGGAGTACCACTAGGAATATTTTGTTAGAAATTCATTAAGAGAAGTCAAGGACTTAGCACTGATTATTTGTCTGGCCACACCTTAAATACATTCTTCAGGTGATAAAAGAGATTAAATAAAAGGATACATGGAGCTGTAAAGGCGACACTTTTAGTTCTGAATGGAATGAAAAGCCAGTCTGTCTAGATGTCTTGCTGATTGTTCTGTTTGTCAGTATATTAGTATTGCGGTCATGGTACAACCAAAGCATTTATCTTTTTATTAAAATATGGTATTTGATATAAATTAAACATAGGTCTTAATGGGGACATATAATGCAAAACTCACTTTTTGCATCCTTTTCTATTGCCCTTTGGGTCTCTACTGCTTCTATTAACACACAAAGATTTTGGTGTCAGGAACCTTATGCTTCTATTATGGGTGTGCAGAGTGGCCGCTATTTGTATCTGTATTTGTATTTGTTAAAAGGAAAAATTATTTGTATTCGAGTCAAATTCAATAATGCAGCATGCAAACAACGTCAAAACATCAATGTTTTGCCCATAAACCTATTTTAACAAAAATTAGTTTTGTATAATATGTCCCATTTAATGAGCTGAGATGTGAAAAACACACGCTAATAATGAATTGAAAAGGTACACTGGGTATTTCTTGTCAGACATCGTTAAGATCACTTAATGCAGCCTTTCATAATTTGTATTTGCACTTAAACCAGTCTCTTTTTGTGCCAGTGCTCATGTCTTCTGTGGTCTCCTTACCTCATCAGCTCAAAGCTCTTACTCTCTAAGCTGCCTTAAAAAAACAGGCAAAAGGAGGCACCTCAGCACCCAGTGATTTGGACAATATAGAGGCATACTCAGAAAACTTTCATGGTTCAGACAAATATGCTCTGCAGTTTTTTTGTTTTTGTTAATTTGAAGACAATGGTGAATGGCATCACATATTATAGGTCGGATATTGGTGCCGATCTTGACCAGTCCAGTTTTTAGTGACTGGTCTGAAATGAAAACTGTCCTACTCAATAATCTTGAAGTCACTGATATTTCAGGAAGGTAACCAGTTTGTGTGATAGTTTATTTATTACATTCTGAATTGTGAAAATGTAGCTTGGCTCACATTGTTATGAGCAGTGCCTCATTTAGGACATTAGTGAGTGGCCTACCAGTGTATGTGACTTGTCTTGGTCATACTTGTGGGAGGAAACTGCACTTGGGCAATGTAATAAACTGGCCACCCTGTATACATTTTTTTCCTGTTTCTGTGGCTAAAATACTCCATTATTGGTGTCCAGGTACACCTTGAGTTGAACTACAATATATGCCCCTAGAAAGACAGAATTAGACAGAGAATGAGAAGTCAGGAACAATTTTCATGTAGCACAAGTGCTGTTTCTTCCCCACACAGAGAAATAGGATGCAGGTTCCAGTGCTCTTGATATAACTTTGAAAGATCACACGGAAAAGATATCACCACCTACAGCTAAACCTTGCTAAGACAGAACTTCTGGTTATCCCACCCAAGAGTTCTGTCCATCACAATGGCCATATAAAATTCGCCTCTCCACTCCTCACCCCATCCAATGTGTGAGAAACCTATGTGTCATGGTTGATGACCAGCTGTGTGAGTATATTGCATCTATCTCTCAGTCATTTTTTATAAAATCAGGCCATACCTGACTCAGTATGCCACCAAATTTCTGGTACTACCTGTGGTTATCTCTTGCCTTTAACTGGATCAGAACAGAGCAGCCTGGGTGGTCTTCAACCAAAGGTTACATTTCACGCCACTGCTAGTTGACCTACATTGGCCACCCTTTGCTTTACCCAGCTACCTTAATCAAACCAATTTAAATGAGTTTGCTTGCTCTGTCTTATGTTTTATCTTTATCTTTATTATCTTCCGTTCGCCCATTATTTGACACGCTACTCCTCCCAGGGTGTTCAAGATAGAGACATCGTTCCGACTCTGAAACATCGAGCCCGATTTGAAATAGCAGGCGTGTTCACAGCTTTTTGCTACGTCTTGTCATTCCATAGTTATTCACAATTTTCTAGCGAAAAAATGTGGCAAAAGAACTGGCTCCCTGAATTTTCAGATAGTTCTGCTCAGACAGGCTTCGTTCGAAACCCACCAAAGTTCATGTGATACCTCAGACCAGCTTCCTCAACACAAACGCAGTCGGTGATGGCCTGCACTCATCTTTTCCTTGTCTTTTGCTCATCCTATTTTTTGTCATTCAATTCATTTTTAACCCCATTTAAATTAATGCAGTTTTAGAAGAAGAAACGTTTAGGCTCCATACAGTGAACAAACCTCATGGATCTTCATATGAGACCTCAAGTCACACCCCCAAAGACACACCTGTCTTAGCTGAACAAAATGGTCAAAATTGTTGGGACAGAGCTGTCATACAGTTCTATGTGGACAAAAGTATTGGGACACACACAAACACACATGCTAAAGTTAATGCAATGCTAATTTGAATGCTGTGCTAATATTAACGCTAGTGCTATGCTAATCCTTATGTTAATGCTTTGCTAATGCTAACTCTAATTCTGTGTTCTGCATTTAAGCAACTACACTTTGCATTTTCTCTGCTGAAATGCAGTGTAGTTAAATTTTATTCACATAGCTTATTTGACATCTGATGTTGTCACAAAGCAGTATTAGGGAATCCTTGTTCTAGCCTCTAATGAGCAAGCCAAGAGCAACAGATATGAGAAACACTGTCGCACATCCAGAAAATAATCTGTGCAATAGACTGTTGCTTCTTATTATTTAATTTCTAGCCAGGTTTAAATTACGATCATTATATTTGTCACTACATTATATTTCGACAGTGTACAACAGTCTATCATGTGCTGTATTCTGCAATGTTCTTATGTGCAATATTTAATGTGCAGTTTTCTTACCATGTGCAATACCATATGACATTTTCTAAATTGGTGAAAAATCTAAATATGTGCATATACATGCACAGTCTTGCAAGCAATAGAGTGTGCAATATCACTACTTATGTCAATATTACTTTTTCATTTCTATTTAATACAGAAACTCTACTAATTACAGTAATTTACACCAAACCACCATTTGACTCAATTTGGTTATACAACTTCTGAGGTTAATACAACATTTAGCAAAAATGGAAAATATTATTACCCCTCAGACTGATTCCATGAAGAGAACTGTGTTCTGGTGCCACGGTTAGCTGTGTAGTTCAGGACCTGCCCCTTTGATTGGAAGATCGTGGGATTGAATCCCATGGCTATCTTTCTGAAGTGCCATTGAGAAATGTACCATCCTCACACACTGCTTCCCAGGTGCTGTGTTCCTGCCTGTCCACTGATTCACTTGGTAAATGGGTTCACACTGACTGCTGTGGTGTGTTCAGGTGTGACTTCACCTTAAATTGACCACTATTCCCAGTGTTTAATATACTTCAATCACTCTCACTTATGTAATATTGGACCATTCCCTCATTAAAGGCATTATGTGTAACTACTTTACCTGATTTGTCTCAATTTGTTTTTTTGATTTAGTTATAATTAAATAAAAATTACAAGTACAAGTTTGCTTAAGTTGGTATTGGGTGTAGTTTCAGCAGTTACATCAGAGCAGGTACATGTATTATATCACCTCAATAAATCATAAATATTGTAGATCAAAACATCAGATCTTGACCTGTTGACATCATTCATACTTATTTCTAGTAGTGCTCAAGCCCTTATCTTTTTTTCTGATTACATTTTTTTTCCATTCTATTACGCTGCATTTGTTTCCAATTTTACACTTGTGTAAACTGCTTACAAAAGGATGCAATTCATGGGTACAAAATCACATTTAACTTTCAATTGCCTAAAACTGTACAAAATAACCTGCATATCTTTTTTTCTAAGGAAAAGTAGAACAATTATATGAAAAATGAGAAAATATAAGAGATGCAAGTAGAAAGTAACCATCATTTTAATGCAAAATTGCAATTGTTATTGTGGCACGGCTGATAAGAGCACAGCAGGCTGTATGTCTTGTGTGTTCTTAATGTTGTGGATTGTGAATCTTACTGATTACTGCTGATGCATTTGATCTCCTTCTCAGTGAGTGGGAGGTTTTTCACTCTAGACTCGTACTGAGAAACAATAGCATGTTTAATTTTTCAGGCAGGATCTGATGCATATAGCAATGTTTTCTCCTTAACTGAAAACTCGTTCAAAACTAGTGGCTGGTATGCAAAAGTATTTTTGCCACCTTGGTTAGAGTGGGAAAATGGACATCCACCATTCCAGTGAATTTTGCCACACTGTCAAGCATGGGAGACACCCATGTGGCTGTTCAGCTCTGTTTGGGGCTTTATTGCTTATCATTTTAGTTTACGCATGTTTCCTCATCTTCATAATCTGCACTCCTCAAGAAACTGAGCGAATATCATATTCAGAAAATCAGATGCATAAAAAAATTACTTTTTGTAAAGTGAATTTAACATAGAAATGTGGGAAAAAATATTTTAGAATTTAAAAAAAAAGCAAATTATCTGTATATGCAGATCAGTAGAAGTGAAAAACAACGATTACCTGTCAAGGAGTGGGACATATTATAATGCAGTCAGTCTTAAAAGAAAAAAAAGGGTAAGCAGAACAATCTGCTCAAATTTTATAAGGGGCAATTTGTATCAGAGCATCTACAAAACAACAGGTCTTATGGGATGTTCCTGGTATGTTTAGTACCTACCCAGAATGGTCCAAGGGATGATAACTGGTGAACTGGTGACATAGTTGTTTTTCAGGTATATCAAGTAGGTAGCATGATGCATGCATTGTGTATCTGAGAGCAAATGGTACCAGGATGCACTATGGGAATTAAGGCATTATATGACTCTGAGCAAAGTTCTGGTATAAAATCCTGGCATTCATCTGGATTTTATGTTGACACTTGCCACCTACCCAAGCATCAAGTACACACCAAGTACACCCTTTCATAAAATAAGAAGGGACAAACTTTTATTAGTGCTAATTGTGGTAAATTTGCATTGTTATGATAGAAAGTGGACTGAACAAATGTAAAGAGTAAACAGTAAAGTTCTGTGTAAACAGTAAAGTAAAAAATAAATATGGACATTTTTTTATTGAAGTGTTTGTGTGTGGGTGTGTGTGTTTGTATGAATCTATATAAGTATATGCATTGTATGTACACAGTGGTACACTTGACAGTGGTATTCCCAGAAGGCAGTGGCCTCTTTCAGCAGAATAAAAACATGTGACAGTATATTTAGCAACATAGTGTATATGTACCCATTATAAGGTTAATAAAACATAACTACAGTAATTGGATATAATGACAACCCTAAGGCTGATTAACAAAATAAGCTTCAACCCACTTTAAATACATATCCCTTTCTTATTATTATCACCACTCAAATAAGACTAACATGTCAAGATATTTTCACCTGTCCCTAACTAGAATGTAAATCTTTTTCTTGAGGACATTTATAGAAAAATTACTGCTGAGCTATTAAGGGTACTTTATTTTTGCTACATGTTCATTTTTTTCTTTTCTGCATTACTAGCTATAAAACTCTTACATTTTTTCCTTCAGGTGTTTCGGACAGATTTGATCACGGCCATGAAGCTCCCCGACTCAGCCCAGTTAAACCCGGAGGACTTTTATGTCCTGTCAGACCCTTGGAGACAGGAATGGGAGAAAGGCGTTCAGGTTCCAACCAACTTGGAGGCCATACCCGAGCCTGTTGTGAGGTTCGTGACCTCTATTTCTCTAGCTAAATTTTTTTTACTCAAACTAATCTTCAATCGGTTTCACTTTTAAAAAACACTAATATTTCTATAAACACTGTTTATAAAAATGTCATGTCAGGTGTGGGGGAAGGACACACTAGCAGGAAAAATCATGTATGGTGAAAAAGGGTTTTTAAGTAACAAAGTTCAAATTCAAGAGCTGTTAAAGTTTCACACACAAACGAGCAACACTCAGGTACAAATTGGACCTTCAATACAGTGGGCACATAAACTGAGCACAGGGAAGAGGGAATCGGCTGCAGAGGCTAGTCTCTCCAAGGATATGCAAGCCTTCTTTCTTCAGGGATCAATACAACTACTCCAATGCTCCAATGCTAAGGCCTGTAGGCACATTAGAGGAGAGACAAAGTGGGAAGGCAAACAGTCAGACACCAAGCAGCAGTTGTAAGCAAAGGATCCTGCTTCATGCTGCTTGGCTGACACAGGAAGTCCAGATCAGTCCAGAAACCCCTTCTCGTAAACACAAGCATGTGGTTCAGAGCAGACAAATTTTCTACCAACAGAAATCCAAACCAGCTCTGAATTATTAAGTTGGGTAACCACGCAATGATTGGCTGGACTTTATACTCACAAGTATACTCAATAAATCCAGTAACAAGAATCACTTAAACTAAACACAAGATAGGTGGATATGTCGTCAGGTACCTAGCAAACCTGCTAATGAGCTAACGTTTTTTTCTTCCAAATCTCATACGCTTCCTTGCATGCTGTGAACTAAACTGCGCTCTCTGGCTGCTCGCGCAGCAGTGATTTGGGAATATGACGTATTTTTGGTCTTGAATTTAAGTACTACATGCCTGCCAACTAGTGGCAGAACTTAAAGCATTAATTGCGTAAAAAATATTAACGCGTTATTTTTTTCTGTGATTAATTAATCTAATTAACACGTTCAATTTCCAGCCCTAGTTACAACCCAATCCAAATTAAAAAAAATTGAGGCTTACAACAAATTGCAAAAATGGTTACGCTTTGTTCTAGGAGCCAACTTCCAAAATTAATAACTGAAAAAAAGTATTTAGTGTGGAGGTGTGGGATTTTGCAAGATACCATGAAACGAAATTTTCTCATCATTTTTTGTATTTAATTGGAAATTTGGTGAGTTGGTGTAAAGTGACCCAGTACTGTTATGCATTTAAGCTGCTATGTCATATTGGTTTAACTTTTCCTTTGTTAGAGGTCTACTACATTTTTTTTGTGATTTCATCAAGGTCACTTCAACATACATTTTTTCACCACAATGAGGTGATTAGGGACTTAATTTTCCCTTTTTTTAAACAAATGTGTTACATCACAGATCAAGGTATTTCCAACCAATGTCTGTTACTTGAAATAATGTACCCTCTTAAACTATTTCCTTTTAAAAACTGAGGTAGGGGGTGCTTTAAATGGTACCGTGCATAAGTACTCTCATTGCTGTTACATCTTTAAAAAGGCCTTCATGGTAGGTTACCTGAACTTTTTGGTTATAGGCCAAGTAATGCTGTGCCAGGAAAGACTAAGGGCTGGTCTCTGGCATCTTAAATATTTCTCTGCTGATTAGTAAGGCTGATTCAGCTATTGGAAATTTGCAGTTGCATGCAGTTGTAGAAATGTTGTCTTCAGTCATCTCAAAAAGTATCAACATGTAGGATGAGTGATTTTGTAACAAAAAGCTTTGCTGATACAAAGGCTGTGGATTTAATACTGGTCTTGCCAGAGACAATCTGAAGACTAAAGAGTGAATTGCTAGATGGCTTGCTCTGCAGATGTCTTGTGTGGTTTCCTGTTTTCAGTTTTGGCTGCAGCAAGATGTTTATGCTTTACCTACTCTTCACATTGAAGTAAGTGCTCTAGACAAGAAAACTTTTCCTTTCATAGAGCATGCTCTGTTTAGGCCTGGTCTCACCTCCTCACCCGGGTTCTGCTTAAACGTGTGTGATCCTTTTAGAATATTCTAGATTTATAAATATAACTTACAAGATACCAGTGAAACCAGTGTGTGTGTCTGAGAACCTCAGAAAAGAGCTGTTGATGCTAATTAGATCATCACTAAAGACTAAAGAAAAAGAAATCTCTAAAGACTAAATGTAAGGTTTTGACTCCAGCAGTCCACAGTCAGACACACTGTGGACAGATGGAGGAAATTCAAGACCACTGTTACCCTCCCCAGGACTAGTCGACCAAACAAGATTGCTCCAAAAGCAAGGCATTTAATAGTTGCGAAGGTCAAAGAGGGTATTTTCTAGGCAACTAAAGGCTTCTCTCACACCGCCTAATATTATTTTTCATGAGTGATCATCAGGAGAACCCTGAACAACAATAGTGTACATGACAGTAGAAGTTCTTATCTCTAAACTTGCTGAAGATGAGTTAAAAACCATATGGACATGTCAGAAGGCTGTTGGAAATACCTTTGAGAATGACTGAAACTAAAATATATATTTTATTTAATAGAGCAGCATTAGGCTTGGCAAAAGGAAAGGAAACACAGCATTTCAGCAAAAGTACCATATCCTGCCTATGAAACTTTGTGGTAATATTATGGTTTGGCCTGTTTTGCTGTAACTGGGCCAGTACAGCTTGCAGTCTTTGATGGAACAGGCAGTTCTGAATTGTACCATCAAATTCTAGAGGAAATTATCAGGACATGTGTCTGTAAACTGAATTTCAAGAAAAAGTGACTCATGCAGCAAGACAAAAACCTTAAGCATGCTGATCACTCTGCCAAAGAATGCTGAATACAATTCTGGAAAAGCAAAATGTTTTGGAAGGGACTGAATTGAGTAGCTCAATGTGGGGAAATCCATCAGTATCCCAGAGTTGAAGTTGTTCTATATGGAGGAATGAGCTGAAAGTTTTTACAAGTTTTCAAGTGCCTCTGTGAAGACCTTGATATATATCCCATTAATTTTTATGATTCTGGCTAGGTCTCCACAGTTGATGAACAAATAATTGGACAGTGGAAAAAACTGAGCATTCGGAAGATTTGTTTCCTCTGACCTCCTGACATCATAAGGCAAAATGTCATGACATATAGCAAAATTGTCACAATACAATGCATGTATAGTGTCTAGTAGGATGAGCTTATAGTGAGGATAAAGTGAGCAATAGCATGGATTTATGGAAAATATATTCTCAGAAATATGTAATTAAAATGGTTATTTTTAGTAGTTATTTGTAGTTTTTTATTAAATACAATTGAGGTCATTTAGTTGCCATTTATTCTAAACTATAAAGGCAGTATTCACCATCGGTTGCAGAATGTTACAGAATGTTACAGAACGCTAAAATGACCACACAGAGTCAAAACCTAGTTTTGAATTTCTGTATTTTCGCTTATTTATTTATTGCAAATGTCCCACACGTGGGGCTAATAAAGCTTTATCAAATTTGTTTGATCTTATCTTAATCTGTTTTCATATAGAGGCTAAGAGAACAGGGCCTTCCTGAGTGCGTACTGCTGACTATGAATTTTGGTGTAGGAGGGATAATGCTCTATGGGTTTTTCATATTTTGGGCTAGGCTTCATAATTCCAATAAAGGGAAACATTTGGTTATCATATGCTACTTTATTTGGAGAAGGCTTTTTCTGCCATAATATGAACATTCTTGAATGTTTAAAGTGAACACTCAGAATAAATATATAATTAAACTTTTAAAATGTTATTCCTCCTTCCACCACATGGTGGTTCTAATACTATCTGGCTCTGCAACTGTGTTGCCAACCCTCCACTCACTGCTGTATGACGGCGTTTTAGTGCCACCCTTAAAAAAAATTTTAATCTAATTTTCGAGATTAAACTCATAATATTTAGAGAATAAACTCGAAACTACGACAATAAAGTCGAAAGCTCACGACAATAAAGTCGAAAGCTCACGACAATAAAGTCGAAAGCTCACGACAATAAAGTCGAAAGCTCAAGACAATAAAATAGAAATATTTAAAGAAAATCACTGGAGTGTGAGAAACTAGGGATGTGGAGGATCTGGTTCAGTCCTACTTTAGGTTAGGATTTAGCAATGAGGAAATTATTTGTCTTTTGGCTCATCAGCATGGACACTGCAGCGGTTATGTAGGAAATGCAGACGTCATGCTTGTATAGAACTTAACATAAACATCCACGTAAAAAACTACTTTATTTTCGTGATTTGGACTTTATTTATCAAAATACTACGAATTTAATCTCGTATTACTTTATTCTCGTAATATTTCGACTTTATTGTCGTAATATTTCGACTTTATTCTCGTAAGCTTTTGACTTTATTCTCGTAGTTTCGAGTTTATTCTTGACATATTACGAGTTTAATCTTTTTTTTTTTTTAAGGTATCACTAAAACGCCGTTGTACTTCTGCCACTGAGACTGCAAAGAAAAAGAAAAAAGTTGGCTCTTATTTTATTAAACTCTTGTATATGATTTAGTTATAACTGTTGATGTTATGTACCTGTAGATGTGATTATTGCCTCCTGAAAGATTCACCTGTTTTAAACTTTAATGATAACAGACCACATTACATTACTTATATATATTAGATATTTATTAAACTCACGGAAATGTATGGTATTCTCTACAGTGTTGAATGTCCAGATAAGAATCAGGGAGATTATAGAGTTGTTCATATCTACCTGAGTGGCTAATATTTGTGTATTTTTATGTAACTTTTTGGTAAAAAAAAAAAAAAAAAAATGTCAGAAGGAACTATTGGCCCCTGGGCATCTTCACTTTATCAAAATTGGCCCTCTATGAAAAAGTTTGAACACCTCTGAATTAAAACACAAAGTGATAAAGTTCTTCTAATGTGTAGAAGCTACACTGCCCCCCTGGCCATGGGAACCAGCGACATATTTATGCTTATGATTTTTAAATGAAATGTTTACTGAGCTTCTATAGATGTGTTGTTAGTTATTTCTGGTCATGTAGTATACAGCACTGTGAATACATGATGGAACATAGCCTTATTGTATTGCTTAATTTATTCCTTAATTCAAAGCCTTTTTATTGCAGAAGTAAATGGTCAATCCGGTTAAACGCGTGTGTGTGTGTGTGTGTGTGTGCGTGCGTGCGTGTGTGTTTTCAGGATGCTTCCTGAGGTCACTCGGATTCCATTTTTTTCGCCAACCCAGAACAGACAACAGGATGAGTTTAGATTAGGAGATCCGCGAATTCTCACGGACCTGATGAGCCAGTATGATCTGGACGATCTGGATGTGACCTGGCTTGAACTTGTTAATACAGAGTTCAGAGAACTAGGTATGCTGCTTTACTCTCATTAATGATGTGTATGTAATAAATATGTCCCCTCTTACTTTCTGCAGAAATGGTATATAATTTACTAGTGTAGTAGTACCTTTAGATCCATGATCCAAATATTGGTAGTGTAATATGTTTGCCTATATTTTTTTTCGAAAGCCTGACTTTTAATTTGGAGTGATGTGCAAAATCGAAAGATATCTCTCTTCCCAAATAAAATCTTGTGACAGTTGTTGGCCTGGTCTTTAGGGAGTAGCCCTGGAAATTGTAAGGTCATGGGTTTGAATCCCAGGACTGCCAGTTGCACCACTGGGTTACCCTTGTGCAAGGTACCATTCCCATAATGCTCTCTGGGCACTACATCGCTTGCTCCCCACTCTTTTAATTGAGGCAAATGCAGAGAACGAATTTAACATTGTTCATGCTGCGTTGTGGTGTGTTCATAAATAACTATAAGGGCTACTTTACATCAGGTAGTCATATAAGATCGGCTGAGCCACTTTAGCAGGTGCATCTGCCTCATATTTCTACTTATCAATTTCATCTAATACACTATCCACTTTGTTAGACACATTTAAACTGTTGGTCCACCATGCCTATTTGAAATTATTGGTGGTGTAGTGTGATGATGTGTCTAATGGCTTGAGGAAAAAAAGTCTGGCTAATTCTGCAAGTTCATTTGCCACATGGGAGCACTCTGAACAGCCGGTGTGAGGGTTGTGAGGAGTCGTGCACAATGCAGGAGGCCTTTCTGATGAAGCATTTGTGGAAGATGTCCTGTAGTGAATGGAGAGATGTCCCTATGATGTTTCTAGCTTCCCTTTTTTTGATAAACCATTGGGTGGTTAGCACTGGCACTGCTGTGCCAAACAGAGATGCAGCTGGTCAGGACAATCTTGGTGATGCCCCTGTAGAACACTGTGAAGATAACATAAGAAAGAACTTTATTTATCCCAATTGAAATTCTTTAAGATGTGGGAGGTTTACGTGTGTCAGCCATCTTAAGGAGTGAAGATGTTTTGTGGTAGGTGGTGTTGATGGTCCATTACTAGATTTTATACTGTAACTTTAGACAGTATATTGAGAATTTCTCATTTTTATTCTATACTATATTGTGATGTAGTATTTTATTCTATTTTTATTTTAGATTTTCTCAATTTTGGTGCTCTTAATTATGTACTGTCCTCTTTCTGCCATACAAACAAATTTCCCACTTGTGGGGCTAATAAAGGTTTATCTTATCTTATGAAGTCGTCTAAAATGTCCACTCTCAGAAACCTGGTGCACTTTACCATCTCTACCCTGGAGCCACTGATGCTTAGTGATGTTTGACCAGAGCGAGCAGATTTTGAAATTTCAGCAGATTGAACATTAACGAATTGAGTATGCAGCCCTGAGGAACTTCTGTGCTGATTGTACTAGAAAAGATGTTGCTGATACAGACAGACTGAGACTGAGACAGAAAGTCCTGGATCCAGAAAAACAGAAGTGCTCAGGTCCAGCTCGCTTAGTTTCCCAATGAGCTTTTGTGGGATGATTTTTAGATCAGAAGGCACACAGTCTGCAACTAAACTACAAAAGTGTGCCTGTATGGCAACTTTTCACGTAATCGTATTTTGATATTTAGGTTAAAGTATGTATTTGTTCTTAAGTCTAGTCTATAGAGTATATTAACAGAATAATTTATCAAATTAAACAGGCGTTTCCCAAAGTTGTTATCTTTCACATATGTATATCTGTATTTGTATTCATTTAATTTGTCTTTATTTCGCTTCATTTTCATTTTATATTATTATTCTTCTTATTTTTTTATTTTTTTATTTATTTTTTAAATAAATTTTTTATATTTACCGTATGTATTTTGTTTTGTTTGATAGCAATTTCATTATAAGTTGGCCTGGACATGGGGGACCGCTGTGGGGTGGGTTGGTTGGGTCTTTTTCTTTGTAAAAGTATTTGTATAAAATGTATATGACCCTTTGTTTTAAACTGTACCAAAAATTTATGACAAAAAAAATTAAACAGGCGTTTATTAATGGTCTTGCCACTGTTCTGCAACACATCTTTTGTTCCAGCATTGCCTGAATTGGACGAACTGACCATGGAGCAGATTCTGGTGGAGTTGGAGAGCCAGTGTGAAGAGAACATGCGGGAAGCCATTCAGGCAGAGGAGGGCTTGGGAATTGAATATGATGAGGATGTAGTTTGTGATGTGTGTCGTTCTCCAGAAGGCGAGGATGGCAATGAGATGGTTTTCTGTGATAAATGCAACGTCTGTGTGCACCAGGTATGCAAACATGGATCAAGAACCCATAATAAACCATGATGAAAATGAAATGAAAAAACCATGATGAAAATGAAATGAAAAGTATTTGTTAATATTCAATCATAAACATTTCTAAACATATTGTTTCAGTTTTCATGACTGAAAATGACTCATGAAACAGTACATTATGGGTGTAATTTGAAAGATCCTCCTTTATTGACAGCTTTTATCTCATCACGTACTGGAAGAACCGAGCTTTGAATGGGTCCTGACCTGAAAAACTTCAGCTGAAAAATCCAATAAATGTTTTCTTACTGTATACCATGTGGTATTTCTTATGGAAACGTGGCATTAAGGAAGATATCTGATATCTGAGCTAGCTGAGCACTTTTTTACAATAATGATTGGGAGTGGTAGGAGGAAAAGTTAGTATTAGTTTACCCCACCCACTAAAATTGAGATGTGGTCTTTGTGGTAATCAAAGGACAAAAGTTTTGGATTTTTTTTTGGTGTAAAACTTAAAGATGTAAATGGATCAATTTCATTTCAAATTAACAGTCATAACAGATCTTGTTGACTGTGTTGACTGTAGCAAGAAACTTTTTTTCCCCCTCAAAGGCATGCTATGGCATTTTGAAGGTGCCCCAGGGGAACTGGCTGTGTCGTACATGTGCACTTGGTGTACAGCCCAAATGTCTGCTGTGTCCCAAGAGAGGAGGAGCTCTGAAACCAACTCGCAGTGGAACCAAGTGGATTCACGTCAGCTGTGCCTTATGGATCCCTGAGGTAAAGACCATCATGTTCAGTGGTCCTGCATACATCAGGGTAAATCTGGATATTGTTGTCGATTTCCATACAAGACCATAGAAAACTCTAAACATCACTGTGTGATGTGCAGCCGAGCTTCTTTTTGCCTGCCAGTGAAATATGGTGCAAAATCACCCTTTAGAAGAAGCCTCTTACGCAGATTTAAACGCAGAGATGCAGAAAACAATTGAACATTGATGTTTTTTATCATAATTTATTTTGTTTGGGTGGGGGGGGTTAAGGCCGACCACATCCACCACATCCACGTTAAAGGCAAAGGCCAAATGTAGACCCGACTATGCCACCCAGTGGACTACAAGGGCACTGGGACC
>JBBMFX010317444.1:0-17847 GCA_037832545.1 Rhabdalestes septentrionalis
CTTTTCAGTATTCATAAAGGCTACATGTGAACCATTTTTGAAAACACCCCAAGACTTTACTGATAATTTACTGATAATTAGAATCACCATCTGCAGGATGCGGATCTTTTGCTGTAGCTCAGTCAGCTGCGTTTCATAGTGATGTTTCATATTGCTCAGCGTTGCCTCTGCCTTCTTCGACTCCTGAGAGGAACAGAAACACAACATGTCTTCATAAAGACAGTAGAGCTCTCATGGTTTCTGAACAGAACTTGAATAAACAAGTATAAACAGAAAAATTAGAACATTTGATAAACCTATTTAATGTTTGGCCACACAGTGTTTTATTTTCTATGTACAGAATTTAAGGTTTTCCAGTAAAGTATTTCTAAATTTTGAAGGAATATGTAGGAAAATTCATTAATATTTTACTGTTCAAATATATTACTTGATTACAGGACAAATTAATCCATAGATATTAATCAATATTATCATCAACAGCAATAGCCCTAAAAAGTGTCATTCGTGAAAAGCGCCACCCCCTGTATTATATGCAGAGACTATATATTGTCTTGAACTAAACTACACTGCCAGTAAAGGCTCTCCACAGTAAATCCTCAGCTTGATCTACTTCCAGAGAATCTCTAAAGTGGCCTGACAAGCATGTAACCAACAGATATGGGTAGCATAAGACACATTCAAAAACAAACTAATAAAACAGAACAGAAGTCGTGTTATATCCGAACTGAAATTCTAAGAAAACCACATGCACTGCTTGACACAGGCTCAGGATATAAATACCATGTTATCAGTTGTTTGCTCTAACTTGTTCCCATGACGTACTGCACTCACTGTTACGGCTTTTCTGTAAATCATGCAGTTTATTTGAAAAGATTTCTGAATCCATTTGAATCCAACCTACATATAAGCATATAAATAAAGGCAAAATAATGTTGAACTAGTGCTGCACGGCTATTCATCCTAAATTATCTCAATGAACTGGTTACTAACTAAACAAAGAAAACTAAACAGGTACAGTACAGATGAGTAAATAAACTCAGGTTATGTAAGGAGATAAGTCCTAGACTCGGAACACAAGTTAAAGATTAAGAACAGGGTTAAGGACGGGAGCAGACGCAGGACTACCCAAACTTTCCAGCCCTAAAACTTTGATGCCATAGTTAAACAAGAGTCCTGGACTTGGTCCAGATCTCTCACATGACAGAGCTGACTGCAGCAGTGCAAATTCACCCATGCCCATTTGTGTGTGCACCAAAACAGAATCTATAGAAACAATACAAATACTGCTGTGAAGTTCACCACAGGCGTCATTAGTGCTATACATTGCTACTTTTTTGTAAAAGAAAACAAACGCAACTAACATTTTGGTCAAACTGGTTGTGGAGAATGTACATTGCTGTACTGTACATTTGGGGGGAAAGTACATTACGCTCTATGTAAAACCTTCGAAGACCAATAGATTTTATTATAAAATGTTTTATCTAATAAGCATGTTTGATTTGTTCTTTGCAAATGTACATATCTGGCCGTTTAAATCTTTTGAAAATCCTAAATTGAAAAGACTACAATGACTAAAATTGAAAGACTATAATGTCATTGTCCCCTGACTCATTATAAATCAGCACTCAAATCCTGTCTGAAGTTTGAACCAAAAACTATATACAATAATATACAGTACTGTCTTAAGATACCATCATTTTTTGTTTTGTATTAAATAACCTTGTGAGTGCAAAATACATTTTATGCTTGTCAAACAGTCAAATCTTTTGCATACTGGTACGATTAAAATTAAGTAAATTGGAACAAATGCTTTACTGCGAGAGAGCCAAGGCAAAGGAGTTTCAACCACTCAGCATTCAGCACCACCAGTATACTGATAACCGCCTGATCATCTGGAACCATCTGCTCCTGTTTCTTCACTGCTGGTTTTGTCATGCTTGAATGTTTCACTTATTATATTATTAAATAAAGAACAACAGACAAGTTACAAAATATATTTTTCACTTCCAATTTGAGCAAAAATGTCAATGGAAACACTGTTCATGTTTTTCTAATTCAGGCAAAGTGTTCAAATACAGGCAAAGTCTTTTCACACAGCTGTTGTACTATTTTTACAGATTACGTTTTTAACTAGTGGCTGGATTAACAGGAGGGTGAACTGACGGTTCTGTCCTGACCTGCATACGTGTATTCCTCTCTGTCGCATGAATGCGTTGGTCCATTTCCTCTTCCATCTCGGCTAGCTGAATGGCAGCCTGGTCCTGAGCCCTGAGGGCACAACAGTGCTACTGCATAAGGCGATCAGAGATCACAACCTTGATGACCTTTTTTTAATATATATCTTAGGCCATCCAGCAACCTGTTCCACGCGTACAGCACTAATTATCCGATTATTTTACAGCATCTGTGAATAGAATGCCTGATTTAGACTTTTCTCTACCACACAACTGAAAACTTTCAGTTCCATTAATAAACAGCTAATCATTAAAAAAAGCCTTTTCAAACCTTTTTACAGCCAGTGCCAGGTGCTCCATCTCTGTGTTCTGTAGCTTGATCTCTCTGATAAAGTTGAGTAGGACTCTCTCATATTGAGGAATAATCCTGGCTTCCGTCAGACTGATGTTCTGGTACAGGGTCATCACCTGGTCAATACTATACACACACATGCACATGGATTTGTTACAATAAACAAAAACATAGGCAACACAACTGCATTACAACATCTAGAGTGCCTTTAAAAGCATTCCCGATTTCCTCTAATTTTGCCTTTTTGTCACACAAACGATTTTAGGTCCACAAAAAAAAGAAAAATAAGAAGAATTTGGAGACATTTTGGTAGACTGGCCACACCTGGAGAGGTTTACCACTGTTCAAGGTTTTCTTCATTTGGGGACAATGGCTCTCTGTCTTCATGGTAGCAACTGACTTCAGATTGCTAGACAGTAATATTCCGATTTAGTATTGCAGTAATCAAGCCTGAGTGTGTCTAAACTAACTTACCTCACTTAACTAAATTTGGTTCATTGCAAAGAAACATCTCTATTGGATACAACACACATTTGCTTCTTTAATTAGTCAGAATAACCAGTTTCGTTCTGGTAGTTTACAGCCGGATCTACAACATGAGTAACGGCAGTACAGACAAAACACCTGAGTTTTTACAGCACAGACTGTCAAAGTGATTCCAATCATATTTGTCTCTTTAACTTGACCCACTTCTGGTCCTCTGATTAAGACAGAGCCTTAGAAAAGGATTTAAATGGCTTTAAGATTGGTGAAAAATACTATTCTGATTCAGCATGCATGGCAGTAATCAAGCCTGAATCTAATAAAACTAAATATGGTGAACTGTTTGATCAAGTAACTGAAGGAATAATTACGATTTTAGGGCTAGTTGGACAACTTGATCTTTTAAAAACTGTGGATGGGGTTTATCTAGGACGATTTTGTTACACTTTCATTTGATAAAACAACACATTTAAGAACAATATGCAGACTGAAAATTAAAATCTGATTTAAAAATAAATAAATTCAATTAAACATGTAATAACTTTTAATCAGGTCTAATAAATACAAACCTTTAAGCATGGATTCAAAGATAAAATGAGGTCAAAGGAAGTGGAAGTGGTTTACACAGCATTTCATTTCAAAAACCTTGAACGCTCACTTTATCACAGAATTATCTCTGGGAATTCTGAGCATATTTGCATAGGTGACATCATGGGAGCCCTCCAATACGAAACAAAATATCATAAACAAAATAATGAAAACTTACAGCAACTCATTAGAATCAAGTCTAACGTTACACACACTCGCCTCAAACTTGTTGAACTGTAATTACAAACTGTTAACTGTAAGATGACCCAATGTACAGACAATTGTTCAACATGACAGCTATTATATAACTGTTATGTAACAGGTTAGATAGTTATATTGTCAGTATGTCATACAATGACAGACACCAAAAATCTCTATTCAAAATACTTAAACCAACAGCAAGTGTGTGAGGCTTTGCGCATACTACCAGCTTCCATTACCACAGCAGATTAGTGATTAGTTAACACTGATCAGTTCACTTACGCAACGTGAAGTAAAGTGGACCCTTATGGTCACACAGTGCTAACAGTGTGAAATTCTTTCTCTGCATTTAACCCTTTCACCAAGTGAAGCAGTGAGCAATCAGCGCTGCAGTGTGTGGGGATAGTACCTTGCTCAATGGTACCTCAGTGGTGCCACTGGTAGTCCTGGGATTCAAACCCACAATATTCTGATCACATGGCCAACACCACCAGGCCACCAGCTGCCCCAAGGCCTTCTTATGAAAGAGCATGTTCATCATTCAACCGCATGACCATGATTTCTTGCTAAGTGATTTAACATGTCCTTGCGATAAATGTTTTTGATGTAACGGGTATGATGCACTTCCAGAAGAGGCACTAATCGATGTCCTCTCAGATAAAGCATAGCTGCATGGTGGTTGGATCAGTCTTCAGCCTTTGGCTCTGAAGACCTTATCTGTCCCGTCATAAGATTCAAGCCACAATCTCAAACAAGCACTAGGACTTAAACCGCAGCTCTCACAACTCATCTCAGAACCAATAAAGACGGAAAAGTCTGTGGAGACACTTCCTCGGCCCTCTAAATTATACTCAAATAAAGGTGGCGGTGACTCTTTAAAAACCTACCAAAGTAAAACTATTATTCTGAATCACCTCTCGTCCTTTAAGTAAATATGCTTATCAAAGGAACATTTAAATGACTCGAGTGAGTGACATCTGGCAAACAAGCAACGAAGAGTTTACACACAGTCATGGCAGGTGTGTTTAATTGCAACGAGGCGTCCCTTATGGCTTCAACACACATGAGCTCCTTTTATTAGACAGAATGACCTGTTACCTTCTGCTAGTTTGCAGTGGGATCTGCAACATGAGTATCACCAGTACAGACCAAACACCGGTGTTTTTACAGTAAAGACTGTCAAAAGGACTCCAATCATCTGTATCTTCAGCAGCACACACACTGTAATCAAGGCAGCGTAATCTAGACATACCCGTAAAATAGGCCACGGACAGTCTGACGGTCATTAAAACATATACATGTTAAACATGATTTATCTGCTATTAGCAGTCAATCTGCCTTTTTAATGCTCTTTCAGTGTTGTTCATCAATTGAACCCAGTCTACTCACATTCTGAGCCAGTTGTTGTGAAGTTAATCACATTTACTTTCCCTTTTTTAATGATTCGACTTGACAATTTTTTTTGTTACTTCTATTAGTTTTCCCTTTCTCTACCATTCGAGACAGAAACGGGACAACTGAAAGCTCTGGACCACAGCAGGTGTACTCTCTCCCTCTTCTGGCCAGACGTCTAGGTGGAACAGTTTTAGAAACAGGACTTTCAGGAGTGAAGTCAAATAGAGGGATGTAAATGAAAGGGGTACCATAGAGGTGTCAATGAAAAGGGGCTCATTTAAAATAACAAAACAGATTGTTGATCTGGAGAGAACATTTCGGAACAGCTTAACACCTGTATTTCAATGGTTGTTAAATGCCTATTTATATGTTAATAAAACCATTTCTTTCATTTCTTTAAGTATTAAATATTTGATTATATAAGTAATAACTAAAACTATCTCAAATATACACACATGCATACACACACACACACACACACACACACACACACTATATATATATATATATTCATAAAATATCTATTTAGGATGTGTCTTTCATAGCTACAAGTATAACTAATAACTAAAAATATATATGTACCTTCTCAATATATTTACATTGTTTTTATTATTTACTACATTGTAGATTAATATTGAAAACAAACTAAATGATGAAAGAACACACAGAATTACGCAGTAAAAAGAGATCACTAAACAAACAAGGTATTGATGGACTATTGTTTCTTTTTACTTAGTTAAGCTGCTTTTGCTATAATGTGAAGTAGAACCGTAGTGGAACAGGATACCTAACTGGGTCCCCCTGAGAAGGTGTGTCCAAACTTTTGACTGGTAGTGTATATTTAAAAAGTCTTGTAATAGGAGAACAGAGTGTGATCCCAAGAACTAAGTACAGCCTGAAATTTGACCCTATTTGTACCTTAACCTGATTCTAGTTTTGGGCTCCTGAAGCGTCATCCTCTTCTCCTTACCATGGAATGAATTTCTCCTGCTCGCCCAGCCTGGACCTGAAGTCCTCCCAGGCCAGAGTGGAGGCTTCTGCCCCCTTGCCCCGCTCCCCCATGTCCTCCTGCTGCCTCATGAAGCTCACTGCGGTCTGGAAGCCCTTCACCAGGTCCTGCAGGGTGATAGCTCCGTCCTGGTCCGAGTCCAGTCTATTAAACACCGCGGCCGCCTCCTCCGAGCAGACGAGAAGCTCTGAACAGAGTCGGAAAAACTCGCCCTTTTCAATCCGTCCCGAATTACCAGCATCACACGACCTGAAGATTGACTTGAGGCTTTGGGTTTGACCTCCTGACTCCATCCACTGAGGCTGGAAAAGTCCCCATTCACCACTTCAACACACGACTGGCGTAAAAACAAACTTCTTTTGGCCTACTGTTCCTGCAGTATTCCCACTGTCGACGCTTTCACCAGATTTTCCCAGGTGTGGTGAGCTGTCAGAGTCTAAACTGAGCTTTCAGAGCTCCTGCACACACACATGCTCATACACTCGGTAAACAAAGGTGCAGGACGGCCACTTTAACTCACACCTGGCCACAGTTGTGTGTTGTCAAATTAAAATGTAAAAAAATACATTTTTAGAAAATGCCCATACATTTAAAATGCGAAGTCTCAAATTGTTGTAACTTTGCTAACTTTGTCAACACCTGTGTTGTCCCGAAGATGCAGTACCATTTAAAATCACCAGATGGAGACAAAACACAGACGAGAAACGACCTTAAATAATACCGTCGTTTTTAAAATTATGTTGAGGCACTCGAATAAACTGTCAGATTAAATGTGATAGTTTTGCTTTTTTGGCATTGTTTGTTTTGATATAAAACTTTAACTGATTGATATCACTTGTCACAACTGATTCAGTGCCATTTTTTCAGCATGGTGTCTAAACAGGTTCGTTTGTACATAGTCCCGCTTTTAAAATTGCTGGGTTCGAAGCTAACCATAACGAATTCTGGATGGGAGAAAAAGGGAGACTCCCTCTATATGCCCTTAGATAAGGCTGTTCCTCTGAAACCCTGCAGATTAAATAAATCTGTCTTATTTAAATGCGCCTCTCTTGCTGACCACAGCAGATATATCGTAGTATGTTTTGTTCAGAGTATCTTTAGAGAATTTTCTGGAGAGTTTTCTTTTATTTAGAGTTTATACTTATGTTGTATTTTATGCTGTTATTGTCTCTGTGTGTCTGTGCAGTCATAGCATTAGCAGTTTCCTGGATCAATTGTGTTACTGACTCTAATTCTAATCTGCCTTCACTGATCCCATGTTCCTTAAGAGTGGAGTTGAGTTTTGCTTGAAGTGCCGGCTAAATCTCACCAGTTGTTAGGGATGGGGCATCAGGCAAGAGAAGCCAAACACCTTCCCTCACCAACCTGCAGGTCTGTGAGTAGTCTGTTCTCATTACTGCACCAGTTCTAACCACCATCTGTGAGGAGAGCAACAGTCCAGATCCACTCACAAAGCTCTTAATACGTACTATTTATCAGGGATGCTCAAGGGTGTATCAAGCTTTCCAAAAGTGGGGGTGTTCTGGGAGAGGGAAGGCAAATTAGAAATACAATCACAACCAACTAATCTGACAAAAGTGGAAGGGATGGAATCGCATTTGTCCCTGGGAATGCTAAATAGATTTTTTTAAAAATAAATTACAAATAGTAAATGTTGTTCTGTTTAATATTTTACTTCTTCATTATTTTTTCATCATTTCCATTTAGCTGTGGTTTATCTATACACACAAATCAGTTTTTGCTCCCCTGCTGAAATTGTATGCTTCCTGACTTACAGAACAGTCTCTAATTAATGAGGTAGTTTCATTTTTAGGGAGAGAGACAGAGAATCAACCGAAAATCAAGAAAAAACATGTTACATAGAAGTGAACTGATTTGCATGTCACTGAGTGAAATAAGTATTTGATCTCCTACAACCCAGCCAGACTTCTGGCTCCCACAGGCTGGCTGTGGGTCCATGTTTCAGACAGACTACACCCAATCGATCAATTACAGACACTCCTGATCTTCCCTCGTTGGGTGTATAAAGCACACCTGTCCTGTTCCAACCTCTCCACCACCACTGGCAAGAGCACAGATCTGTAAAGAACATCAGGATCAGGGACAAGACTGTAGACCTGTGCAAGGCTGGAATGGGTTGCAAGAGCATCAGCATATTTCTCTTCCTTGATTTTGGTCTCATTTGACCACAGCACTTTCTCCCATGCCTTCTCTGAATCATTTAGATGTACACTGGCAAACTTAAGATGTGGTGTCAATGTGCCTTCTTGAGCAGAGGGCCTTGAAGCTCTGCAAGATTTCAATCCATTATGATGTAGTGACTTACCAATGGTGTTCTTACTGTGGTTCCAACTGCCTTCAGATCATTAACAGGCTCCTCAGTGTAGTTCTCGGCTGATCCCTCATATTTCTCAAGATCATCCTCACCCCATGAGGCAAGATCCTGGAGCTCCAGACTGAGGGCAGCTGAAGGTTATTTTATATTCCCTCCATTTCCGAATAATCGCACCAACAGTTGTCCCCTTCACACGGAGCTTTTTTCTGATGGTCTTGTAAATAGTTCCAGCCTGGTGCAGGTCTACAGTCTTGTCCCTGACCCTGATGTCCTTTGACAGCTCTGTGGTCTTGCCAGTGGTGGTGGAGAGGTTGGAACAGGACAGGTGTGCTTTATACACCCAACGAGTGAAGATCAGGAGGGTCTGTAATTGATAGATTGATTGTAATCTGTGTGCCAGTCTGTGGGAGCCAGAAGTCTGGCTGGGTTGCAGGAGATTAAAACACTTATTTAACTCAGTGACATGCAAATCCATGTATAACTTTTATGTAACAGGTTTTTCTAGATTTTTGGTTGATTCTGTCTCTCTCCATTAAAAAAAACAAATATTTATATAATCAATTTTGTCCCATTTACTACATTTTCCAATTTACATCAGATGAAGCTGACAGGCCAAGACGCTTGCCTCTCTTGTTTTGCCCTGGAGCTGTGAGACCGCAGCTACTAATGGATCTTATAGCCTCTCATTATTTTCATCAGTGTGAACTGCATGCCTGTTTCATGACATGCGCGACTCAAATAGAACCGTGCAGACCACAGCTGTATAAAAAGATGAACAAAGAATGTTACAGTAGTAGCATCCATCTTAACGCCTGAATATAATCTAGATAAAAATGTTTAGTTCTAATTAGGGGCACAACAGAGAGCAAGAAACTGCATTTCGATTCACATGTATGTCGTGTGCATAAATGTGAATTGACAATATTTGAAAATTGAATCTTGAATATCATAAATATCTAGAGATGGTTGTGGTTAGGATTTAACTAATACTGATATTGATTATGATACTGTGCATACTAATATTAATTGTTATCAGTACTCGTACTGACAATACGCTCCATAATTTAGTCCAAAAAATAAAGTTACATGAAAACATTCAACAGATGTTTTATTATGATATTTTTCTAGAAATTAAAAGCTAAATTGTTTTCCTCTCTGCATTAGGACAAGGAGCTCCAAATGTCTGGTGAGGTGCAGAACACTCCCTCCCACTGATCCAGTGTAGCATCGACCATTTGAAAATGCTGCTGTGTTAGAATCCATTAGTGCTGTATAAATCCAGATTGCAGCACTGTCTGTGCAGGAGTGGTGATATATCTTTGGACCTGTTAGGAACCAGTACCAATTCACCACTGGTTATCTGTACCTATCCCTATAAATATCGATATATATACATTGCCCTCCACAATTACTGGCACTTTTGTTTTAAGCCGTTTTACCGCTTAAAATAAATTCTTTTTTCATGAATAATTTAGCATCTCAATGGAAAAAGGAGAAAAAAAATCCAACCTTTAATCTCAGTACATTTACTCAGTGTGGGGAAAAAAATAAGTTTATATATTTTTTACATAAAATCATGTAAATTACTCTCACCCCTTCTGTTAATACTTTGTCTTTGCCAATAGGACAGCACTTTATCTCCTTTAACAAGGTTGGAGAGAACAGAGAGAGTGATCTTTGACTGTTCTACTTTGCACATTCACTCTACATCCTCCAGAGTCCGTTCTCCTCTCTTGTGCACTCTTCTCCTCAGCTCACCCCACAGGTTTTCTATGGGATTTGAGATGGCTATGGGAGAATTGTGTCTGGTGAACAATTTCCGTGTTGATTTGGCCATGTGTTCTGGACCATGTCGATCCATTTTCAGTTTTCTGGCAGAGGCCACCAGATTCTTTAGATGCCCAGGTGTTTCAAAGAGTCCGTGATGCCATGCACCCTAACAAAGTTCCCCGACCCATTGGTAGAGTAACAGGCCCACAGCATCCCAGTTCCTCCACCCCCAAATTCATCCTTTGTATGAGGTCAGACCCAGTTCAGGAATCTAATGACTTGTGAGAAAAAAGCTGTTGTGATGTCATGTGAAACTTTTCCTGACATCAGGGGGGGAAAAAACCCCATATGAGGGATGGGTGGGGTCTGTGATGGTGCCGAGTGCGCTGCCGACATGTTTCTTGTATTTACATTTACGTTACTTTGCCTTTATCCAAAGCAACATTCATTCCTGACTACAGGGGACAGTCTCCCTGAAGCAACTTGGAGTTAAGGGTCTTGCTCAGGGACTCAGTGGTGGAGCTGGTGGTGGATTCGAACCTAGGACCTCATGGTCCTCATGGTCCAGAGACAAGTATCCTACTCGCTGAGCTACCACCACCCCATTGTAGAGATCAGCGAGTGGTGGAAGAAACACAGCCATGATATTCTCAGCTCCTCACCAGCCGCTGAAGGGACTTTCGGTCGGTGCTGTTGCAAACCGTTTTCAAACCAGGAAATGATGTAGCTGCAGAGGATGCTCTCAATGGTCCCCTGGTAGAAGGTCACACTGCTGACTTTCTCCAAAGCAGACTTGTTGTTGTGAAGTGGGATGTACAGGGTGGTGTTCCTCCTGGAGTCGATGGGCGTCTCCTTTGTTTTGTCGAAGTTCAGGGACAGGTTGTTGTCTCGACACCAGTCCACCAGCTGTCTGACCTCCTCTCTGTACTCGGAAACATCGTTGTTGCTTATAAGCCCCACCACTGTTGTGTCATCTGCAAACTCGACAGCATTGGGTGGAGCATCCTTGTTTACAATCCAGTGCTCAGGCTGGCACTCCTGAAGGTTCTACACGGACAAATCTGTGTGGTAGGAAATCCAGGAACCATTTACAGAGTGAGATGTTCATGCCTGTAGGCTTAAATCCTCTCTGGTTTCTGTGGAACAATGGGGTTAAAAGCTTCACTAAAGTCTATGAACAGCATTCTGACGTAGCAGTGCCATGAGTCCAGATGAAAAAGAATGAAGTGAAATTGCATCATCAGTTGTCTGGTTGGCGCGGTATGCAAACTGCAGCCAATCTGGCGGGGTGGGGAGTTCGCCTTCATGTGCATTACAAGCCTTTCAAAGCACTTTGTGATGATTGGGTGAGTGCAACAGGCCGGTAGTCATTCAGACTGGACACTGAAAACTTCCTAGGCAATGGGATGATTCTGTTAGTTTTGAGGCAGGCAGGAAACACCGCTGTGCTGTGCTCAGGGATGTGTTAAAGATGTCTGTGAGCTGTTCGCTGTGAACACGTCCTTGTATATTGTCAGGCCTCGCAACTTTTCGTGGGTTGACGCTGTTCAGAGATCTCCTTGGGGACCTGAGGACCTGCTCTTTTGGGGAAGGGGTAGTTATCTGCACTGGTTCCTTATTCTGTTTCATAAAAAACAGTGTGAAGAGCTGGTGGGCTAGGGTTAGCTTTTTTTTCTGCCTAGCATGGATACCTCCACGCTCGCCAAGCTTCAGCTCTCTTGCACACCACATTCGGCAAGAATGCGGAAGCGCGGCAAGTATGGAGATAACCATGCTAGGTTTAGTATCATCTAACCAAAGTACACAGTTCCAGTTCCAGTCCCAGTAGTGTTTACTGATGTTGGATGCTTGATAAAACTGGGTGTTTTGAAAAATTGGGCGTTTGATGAATTCAGCAAATAGAATTAAATCCAAGTCATTTTTCCTGCCCAGTGAAGTGCACCATCAATGCCGGTGCCGTGCTAAGCTTTAGCTCACTGGTGAAGCGCAGGGTTTAAAAGACATGGTCATCAGCAATATCGAGACTAAACCAAAAACAAATATTCACATGTGAAGAGATAGAGTTGTTAACAAATGGAAATTTATCCCACCAAACTTTCTCAAAAGTTGTAATTTCACTCTGGTTTAGTGTGTGAAATGACTCTGTACAAATTGTGACCATATCATGATATATTCTGCACTGTTGCCTTCTCACATGTGTACATTTTAAAAGGTTTATTCTGATGATAAACAAAGGAAGGCAGCTTTTTGTTGGCAGAGCGCACATATGTTGAATTTTGAATGCAATGATGCACAAAACCATGTTTGTTTGTATGTTTTTTGCAGTTGCTGGCCTAAAACTATAGAATACACTTCCCCTAGAGATTAGCTGTCTCACCTTTTGTTCAAATTAAAACCAAAAAAAAAAGACCCACCTGTTTCGGCTATCATGATGTTACTTTGACTTCTTATTTCTTTATCTTTAATTTTTTTATTCTCCTTTTTTAATTAGGTTTTGTCTTTACAGTTCTAGTGTAATAAACTGCAGTGCTGAGTATATGTTTAGCTCTTGCTGTTTCTTAATGTTGTGAAGCACTTTGGCCAACTCCAGTTGTTAAAAATTTGCTATATAAATAAAGTTTGATTGGTTGATTGATTGATTGATTGATTGATTGATGTTTTCACTGGTGTGAAGTGTATTTCTTACCTTAACATCTCTTTTCACTCCTAGTGGTCATTACTTCAATTTGGAACCCCTTTCCTACTTTTCTTGCTCAAATGTCAGAGAATTGATTGCAAAAACTAAAAATATTACAAAGGCTACATTTCCTCTAATACCATCCAGTTCCATATGACATGCCATTTGGCACAGTGGAGGGGAGGCGAACAAAAAGAAATGGAATTGGGAGCTTGTTATCTGATTGACGAGAAGTCAAGGAGGACCTTATCCCCTGCTCTGCGAGTTGCTTTGACCCGGAGTCACAAAACCTTGTTACTGACATGACATATGTCAGTCAGAGGAGCGGCGCCTGGGTAAGAGCTCTAAGCAACTGTCAAGAATGCTTATGACCTTAAGAACCTGTTATAATAACTGGTGCCATCCTCCTGGTAGTCCATCCATCCTGTCTTACTGAAACTGACAGACATTTGGTTGGAGCCGATGTGCTCTAGTCAGAGTGTAACCGTTGTCGTCTAAATGAATGAAAAGGGAATAAAAAAATAATGGTTGAGAGAGAGAGGGAAAACTGGATCAGCCAAGGAGACAGGACAGATTAGAGTGAATGAGGTAGGAGGGTGAGGAGAGTCAAGAGTGAGAGAGAGCAGAAAATGAGCAGGACGATGCTATTGGAGGGAGAAGAAGCCTCGCTTTCCCTCTCCCTCTGCTTGGACCGTCAGTACTCCAGACTCTCTCACACACCATGCGGGTGTGTAAGAGAATAAACTCTGAAACTCTCTATCAGGTTGCATGAAGCTGCATCTGCTTTTGTAAGTATGCCTCTAAATCTGCACCTGTCGTCTCAGTCGCCTGGCAGAGCTGCGAGGGTGTTATGTGTGTGAGTCCTGCTGCACACATTTCTCTGTCCATGAGTGCATGCGTGTGTGTCAAACACTGAGCTTGTGCGCGCTCCCCCAGTCTCCTCGCTCCAGTGCTCCGGCTGCTTCTCTCCACTGACGGACTCATTCTCGCGCTCTCCTCGCTTTCTCCTCTCTCCTGTTGGAGTCTGGCTGCCATTGCTTTGTCTTGGACACCCCCCTGGCCTCCATGAGTGCAACTGAGGACACCCAGTCTGTCCCTGGAAGGTAAGTTGGAAGCTTGCCCCGAAACCTCAAATTCCTACATTTCCTCATAGCACATGCAGATCAGCATCTCTGCCTTTATTACAGTAGGAGATTCATTTTATGCAATGTTCTAAAATATGTTGTGGAGTAGAAGGCATATTTTGATACTGGATTTGGAGTAAAAGTCTAGTTATTTGTTTTATGACAGGTTTTGAAAAACAAGATCAGTTTTATGCCATATTCTAACATAGGATTTTGAATTAATTAAGAAATAAGCCATTTTCTAGTGCAGGTTTTGGAGTAGAGGACCAGTAACATGACCTATTCTAGGACAGACTGTGGAGCACCATGTAGTTTTTTAGCACAGGTATGGGAGCAGGGGACCAGTCATAACACACCTGGTGTAGAGGACCAGATACACCATACACAACACTCCTAAAAATAAAGGTTGCTCAATAGTTCTAGGCTTAGACATTGGTTGTGAGGAAAAAAATGTTAATTAGTATAGAATATTTTCAAATTTGTAAAAAAATAAATACAGGTTCTAAAAAAATGTAGATTTTTACAAAAAACATCTTTTAATGTCATTAACAAATCAAAAGTATTTTCCCCATCATTCCAGTTTAGCATAGGTTTTGAGGAGGAGGACCAGTTCATGTAATTCCTTCAGAGGTCATGGAGCAGTGGACTCAGGGGGAATTGGGGGCCCCATTGTGGACCAAAGTCCCGTGATCGTCTAAAGTTCTTGCTGACGCTCGCATTTGTCACTATACTTTGCTCTGCGTTGTCCTGAGACGAAACGAGATCCAGACAGAGGACAGCACACCCCGTCCTCTTTGTTCATTTCCCATTGAATTGCGTTCAGGCTCAAAGTAAGGATGTGTTGGTGTGTGTGTGTGTGTGTGTGCGCAAATACTGACCTACTTTAGAGCATCCTCACCATCACATGTTTTTAAAGTCAGTTTTTGATGGAAAACTCTTTCAGCAGCTGAACTCGCTGAAGAAACGCCCCAGCCAGAAAACTTGACCTTAGCAGAACCTCAAATTTGGACTGAATCGCTCTTGACAACTATGACAACTTTTTGGTCTTGGTCTCATTTTCCTTTTTTGGTGCAATGACTTGCACATGCCACATCCCCTTCAGTTAGATGGACGTGCTGGCATGCAGCCTAGACACGGAGGCAAAAGTGATATTTGATAAATTCAACCTGCTTTTAGACTAATTCTGAAATGGCCATACTTGTGAAAGGTTTTTCCCTTTTAATGGCAGACTTTCTCTACCAGTAATCTTGTAACAGAACAATTGCTTGTTTCCATTCACACAGCATGAGGATGTCTCATTGCTTCAGCAGAGGCAGGCTGCTTAAAAACAGAGAAAGGGGCTTTTAACCTTCTGGCTGTTAGGAGCTTTCATCATAGTGCAGTACATTTCCCCTAGTAAAAGCATAATAGACAATCATTTAGTCATTACAGCTGTAGTAAGGCACTGTGTTGGAAAATTAAGCTCCTAAACAATCCTAAATGAACAGTATTTGATGTGAGTAGAGCTTTTTTTGTCCGGGCAAAATCTGTTACAATCCCGAGGGACTGGAGAACAAGTAAAAATTAACGTCACGCCCAGCCAAATGACAGTCAAGATGAAGAGCCAGATGACCGTCGGGATGAATATTCTCACCACTCCTCTGTCCGATTAATGTAAAATCATTTAATTTTACAGTAATCATCTGGAGGAAAGCTAGAGGGGTGCTGATGCGTTTAGCCAATCTGATTTCTGTGCTGGTTTTGCTCCTGTGCACTGCGTTAACACATCAATTATGCAGTTTACTGTGTGCACACTTAGTTAACAGACTGTTTTCCACTGTGTCTGTGTTATCTCATTAAATTCAGACTCAGCACTTAGCAAATGTATCATGTTTTTTTGATGAACATAGGTCATTGTGACCAGCTAATCCACTCAGTTAATTCTGCAATTAATGAGTCTGATGGCTGGCTCAGTAATCTATTTTTCTACAGCGGTGCTGATGGCAATATTTTAATTTTAAATGAGGGCCCAGACACAGATGGCCCAATTGAGCACCACACTGTTGGCAGTATCTGGCTTAGAATCACATTTCACTGACATGTTAAATCTCGGCCAGTTTTAGTGGGCTGGCTTCTGATTGGTGAGGGGCTTCATGCTCATTTTACATTTTTGTTGACTGCGACCAATGTAGCCATTAGGCTGCAGAAACAACTTTTCAGTGCCTTCCACTGTTTTCTATAGTAACAATCTAGTACACTAATAGGTATGAGTTCATGTGTTCACAATATATTTATTATTTATCATTTTTATATAATTTTTTTTTGTATTATCATAGGATACAAATATGCCATATTATATAATACATATTATTATAGAATATACATATTTTTTTATTCAGCAGTATATAAAGGGAAGAATTATAATGAGATAAATGTCACTCATCATTTTCTCAGGGCGTTTGACTGGTCGATTTCATACTATCATTAATAAACAGTCTGATGACTTCACATTACATTAACCTACTTCTTAATCTAAACTCTTGTGTTGACATCCATGCACGTCAAATGACCCTGCCGATATTAGTGGGTGGAGTTGCATTGATTAGCGCTGGGGCTCATTTTTATGCTAGCCCGAGACTTGTTTTTTCTCGTCTTGGAACTGGATGCTGATGCCTTTGGCTGGCCTGCCAGGTTATTAATTCTAGAGGTTGGGACTTGAGAAAGTTCCAGGGTCACCAGCAGTGCTGTCAAATGCTGTCAGTCTAAATGTTCAGACTGCTTACAGATACTATGATGAACAGGAAAAATAGCTGGAAAAGAACAATATTTTAAAATGGTAATACTGTTAAATATTCTATTCCTTTAGGTCTGTGTAGCTAGTAAAGGACAAATGACTGAATGTATATTTTTAGACTAAGAGACTAAGGCCATGTCCACAAATACATTTTTTGAAATTGCAGCCATTCAAGCATTTTTTCAAAACTACCTCCATTCACATGCAGTCACAAAATACACTGTCAAAAGCATGCCAAGGTGGCGATATAATTTTAAACTGTATGGTGTTGGTGTCCAATCAAAAGCTTTTGAGGGGGGGGGGGGCAATCATAAAATAATTTGCTGCGGTGATTAATTGATTGAAAGTAATGTGTTAATTCGAGACCACTACTATAAACCTGCCAGAATTTCCAACACGGCTTAAAGCATACTGTGATGTCTTAGTGTAACGCCATGTGAGTGTCGCACCATATGATCTTCATTTTTCTTGTCCACACATAAACAGAGTTTTCAAAAAGAATAACTTTGGCTTTCACTGACACTGAAAATGCTGTTTATGTGTCGACAAAAGGCCAAAACATTTAGAAAAACCCATATAAGTGTGGATTTCTGTGTGGAAGATTATTCTTTGTAACTTCTGAAGGTACATTGGAGACAAGATTTGGATATTCTGACCAGTTCTGATTTATGATTGGTTCGTAGTCCATGTCATCATGATAAACAGTTCACACATCAGCTGTGAGCCAATCTTCTGGAAACAAGAAGCCGAACTCAGTGTAAGAAATATCTCTGCTTTTACCTCTTTTCTGGGCTTTTAAAGGGCCTGGACCCTTCTTTAATGACACAAGTCAGAAACGGTGGACTTACAATCACGTGCCGGTGAGGAATGAGGAATGTGGCACCACAGGTGTCTCATTTGTCATTTTGGTGTCTTTATGGGCGCCTTGCATTGATGGGTACTCTAACGAGACCTTTGGTTCGAAAC
>JBBMFX010317444.1:17857-34437 GCA_037832545.1 Rhabdalestes septentrionalis
ACTCCATTACAACAAAAGCTATAAGGGATGTGTCATTCACAAAAGATTAATTCCTTTTGAACCTTTTGTCTGATTCAGGAGTAACAAATCATCTTATTTTGTTCACCTGAATTGTGACAGGCATGTTGACAAATGGATCTTTCTTTCATTCACTTGTTCACGATTCATAACTATTAGTCTTCAGGTCTATCACACAATAAATAGGATGGTGTAATCAGCCTTTTAGATGAATAACTAAACAGGCTGTGGTTCAAAAGGTTGCATAAGTGAAATATTTTAGAACAATGCTCTTTCTGTCATCACTACTCCCGATGAATAAATGATCTAAAAAAGATGAGTTCATTTTACTGAATAAGATTCCAAAATCCAAACCTACAAAAAGATCCAAATCTGATGTGACAAATCTGAAGCCCTATCCTATTTTTGTGCATGCCCGCAGACCTCATCTGTGCTCGCTTGCAGGGACAGGGAGAGCATAGGGTGTCCCACTTCTCATTTTGGAGTTCAAAGGGGCACTCACAAGCATGCACACCCTTTGGTGAGGGCCGCTACAGTGCAGACTCTGCAGAGATATAAGTTCGGTCCTGCCAGAGGGGAGGGGTTAGTTCACAGTTGTCTGACCAACATGGCCAAAAAAGAAGACAACTGAACTTGTCACTGATGTTCGTTACGCTTGTAATCAGTATTGATCCACTAAGCTATTTAAAAATGCACAGTTGACATAATCTTGCAGAATCTGCCACAAATGCATGATTTAAAACACAGGGACCTTGGGGATTCTGGCTCTTTGTATCGAAACATTGCTGATGGCTCAAGGTGGAGGGGCTGCAGGATTTAGTACACATTAAGACTGGCCTGCCTTAGTTAAGGGCAGGCATCACCAAATAGCGAGCCTGGGACGGTCGTTGCTGTTGACAGCGGGCGCTGCTGTTCCAGTTAAAACGACAACAGCTTCATTCATTACTTTACTAGTGATGGGAAGTTCGGCTCCTGTGGCATGGCTCCCAAAGAAGAGCCGATTCTCTCAAACGGCTCATAGTTTATCATCTAGTCATGTCGCCCCCCACCCTATGGGGCGCCGTTTGTAAAAACAGCTTCACAAATTTAGAGGTGTCATTTTTTCATCATTTAGCACAATGTTCACACAATTTTTAGAGCTAAATGTGTTTAAAAAAAACAGTGTTAGATTTTGGTACATTTTCTTGCTGCATAATTGTTAAATGTTAAATCTAAATGACACTCCTTTTGATGATGCTCCAGATGTTCTCAATAGGGTTGAGATCAGGGGATAATGGCGGCCACACCATAAGTTTGTCCCCTTTTATGCCCATAACAGCCAGAGATGCAGATGTGTTGTTTGCAGCATGAGATGGTGCATTATCGTGCACGAAAATGATCTTGCTGCGGAATGCACGGTTCTAAGCCCTAACGGAACATAGGCTGATGGCAGCTCCACCTCGTCAGGTTTCATAGTAGGACATTGGTTCCTTGAGGCTCCCAGTCCTGCATAATTTTGTGTTTTTCCCTGCGCTAATAACACTTAAAGTCTAATTAGATGACTCATAGGTTCAGGTGTGTGAGAGCAAGGAGAGTACCAAAAAATGGACTCCAGGACCAGTGGGGAGGGACCTACTGTAGTAGGACATCATTTATGCATACAATATTTGATCATATGCAAATGTTTGACCACCTCATTTCAAATCACACATTGATTTTCCAAGAGAAAATAAGTTAACAAATCAAGGAGGACTTGTTCTCATTTTTCATCTATTAAATAATGAGACAAATCATTTGCCAGGCAACACCCCAACATTTGCATACGCCTAAATATACACACTGGATTGTTATTGCAGTACTTTAGAAGTGGCTTTAAATGAAGTCAAATTACTCAAGTTATTTTGCTTTGAAAGGAATGTGATTAGTTTTCCTGTCTTGGCCCCAAATGCAAGACAGGAGAGTTTATAAGAGTGGGATTAAGTTTGTTAGTCTGCTTAAGGCTTTAATAGCACTCTCTTTTACTCCTGCACATGCAGAAACTCTTTCCATTATCCCCTGGTGTGCGAGGCCAGACAGACAGAGAGTTCACATGAGAGTCTGTCCTCTTGCACAGCCAAAGCAGTTGCTCTCTTGAGGTCATTTACCGGAGTTAGTGTACGTACACAGCTCTAAGGCTTCCTACAGCCTCCCCATATAGCTGTAAACAAGCAAACAAATGTGAAATTAATGTCTAAGCATTGCTTTTAAAACCAAAGTGCTCCGCCTTTAATGCCCCATGTTAAGGAAATGAAATTATTGCTGACTGGAATTGTTTTCAAATGAAATCTCCATCTTGAACCATCATCTAAAACTGTCTCTGCCCCAGAGCAATTCTGTGTGCGCAGTCACCCCTCCGCCTGCAGTGCATCTTCCGGCATCAGGAAGAACGATGAGAGTAGGTGATAGTGATTTTCTTTTTTTTCCAACTCTCTCTCAAAAATGATTCAGGGCCGTTGTTGGGGCTGGTCATCTGTTACCCCCTCCTCAGCACACACAAGACAGATTCTCAGTGTCAGCTCTCAGCAGCCCTGCAGGTCTACCCTCAAACAGATTCATTTTCAAGAGTCCATAAACATGCCACAATCAGAAGTGCCATGGAGGAATCTTTCAAGGAACACATGATATAAAGGTGCATCATGATTACTCAGTTAAAGGTTTTCCTGAATGACACTGTGGTTCCTGGCTCAGAACCAAATGTCCAATTAGGGACATTTATGGTTGAGTGTATAACTTATCATAAAATCACTTAATATTGGCACTGTCAGACCAAGACGTTGTTTGTCTTTCTTTTCTTCTTCGCATAATTTGACAGCTGCTAAATAAATATACATAAGTATAATATAAATATAGAAATCATTGTTCTGAGGAAGCCAGTGTAGTGAGTGCTTGTAAAATGATTGCTTTCTTTTCTTTTAAATGTCTTTGAGAAGCTCTGGGAATACATACATTATTCATGGCCATCGCTAGAATAGAGCAAATCAAAATCTATGGGTGGAGATGGAATGCTTCGATCACAGAGCACTCAAGGAAACGCAGTGGTCCTGCTTCAGATGGTCACTAATACCGTGGGTCTGCCGATAAACATGGTTTACAGTCGCTTTGTCACAATTCAACACAACCAAACTGATATAATCTCACTTCATTAACCACCCAATAAATATCTGCAGCACAGTTTATTGTCTTCAGCCACATCGCTTTATCAAAAACATTAATTAACATTAGATACATTAATTACTTCATCTTTTCTTTTGCTGTTTTTAAGATGCAGTAGTGTATTCTTGTGATGCAGGAGCAGTCTGCTGTGCAGTGGCAGTTCTAGACCAACATTACGTAGCGTTAGTTCCGTTCTTCAAGCCAGCGCATATCGCAATAAGACATTTATATTTAAATCTTTGGCTGTTCAGGGCAGAGGGGCCAAGAGGGGGGGCAGGAGCAATTCTAGGGGGGCCCTGGATCGCCCTGGCCTCCATTTAGAACTGCCTATGCTGCTGTGTAAATCTCTCCTGTCTCTGGTAGGACCACAGAAGCATGATGATATAATGTTTTAAATTATATTGTCTGTGGACTTCACTAAAGCCTGCCGAACAATTATCTCCAGTGTGATTACTGTGATTATACTTGTCTGCTTTTGAACTTTTCAGACTATTCATGACCTCTTTGTTGTTGATTCCACAAAACAGTCACAGATACCTCCATTTGTGACCTGTAGCCAGTTTTTCATGTTGTCCTCCCTCTCTTCTGGGAGGACAAAGGATGAGGTAGGACAATATCACATAATTTTAATGTAATTTTTGTGTGCTCCCACATTTTGTTGCTGGTGAATGTATTATTCAGTATGCTTGCCCTGTGGTTATAATGGCACACATGAAAGTTATGCACATATTTAACATGAGGTATCACAGGACGGATAGGATCAATCCTGAAAATCCTATTGGAACCATTAGGATATGAAATCAGTTAAACTAACTAAGCTTGAGTTAGGAATACTTAACCAAAATCATGTGGACACTCCCGTTACATAACTGAGGGCCCTAATATGCACTTGCCCCACACCATTGCTGCAGCTACAGCCTTCTCTTATTTGTTTGGAACATTGCTGTCAGGATTCGCTTTGATTTAGTCACCAGAGCATTCGAGAGATTAAGCTTGGGTCACAAGGCTTAGCATGTAGTGAACATGCAACTTCCTTTCTAGTATTTAATGACATTGAGGTCAGGACTCCCAGCAGTCAAGTTGTTCCATACACCATTTCTTCATGTTGCTCACAGTGACCAAAAGCATCATGGGCATATTTTCACAATGTTTGAAGACCACAGTCCTCAAGAGTATGACCCTAGGCTGTCACATTAAAATTTGCCAACACTGGAACCCAGTGTAAACAATGGAATGCCATGTAATAACAATGTAATACATCCCCAGACCATTATTCCTCCGCCACCAAACTTTCCAGTTGGCACTATGCAGGTAGTTTTTTTCCTGGCAAGATAAAAAACAGACTTCCAGATGTTGAAGCATGATTAATCTTTCCAGAGACTGTTCTTCTCAAGAGTCCAGTGGTGATCTTTGTACATGCTGATTCAAGGTCTTTCTGCTCAGCTTGACAAACATTTCTTACATTGACGTTGGAATGTTTGAGAGTAGCATCAGAGGACCGATGGCCTTTAAAACCATCAGCTCTTTGGGGACCTGTTATGAGTGTATGTGTGGTCAACAGCTTTATGGATGAGCTGTTCGTGCTCCTAGATTGTTCCAATTATGACCACAATAGCAACACTTACAGTTGATTGGGGCTGCTGCCAGTGTTTGCTTTAGGACACTGCATGGCTACATGCTTGATTTTATGCACCAGCGAATGCCTCAGACATTTTAGAGTTATTGGTGTGAGTTTCAGACACAATTGGTACTGGCTGTCGTGGTTGTAATTTGCTTTGATTTGAGGACTCAGTATGGATTGTTTTTTTTGTAGTGGTCACTCACTGTGGCCTTACTGCCATCAAGCAACTTCCAGAATTCTATGATATTTCTTGAGTACATACAGAAAGCAGCCAGATAGGTCAAGTTCTAAGTGTCATGAATCAAGTATTTTATTGTGTTAATTGTGGTACAAACCCAATAGAGGTAGACACAATAGACTGTCAAGTTACTGTTTACTCTTCCTAAGTCTTTGCAGGGTTTTTTTTTTTACACAACTTTCTCCTTTGTCTCGCTAGCCAAAACGTCATAGTTGAGAGGGTGGAAAAATGTGCCTCATCTGAGACCCATGACGTGCCCATTTGATGAGCCAAATGGGAACTGCACTACACTCCATAAGCCTGGCGTTCATGTCAGCTGTCTTCATGAACCAACTCTGTCTGCACTTTGTAGCAATGTGCTGACTGATGGAGGGAGAATGAAGGTCATCCTTCCCCCCCAAAGACACCAAGGTCAAATGTGCATTCTTGTAGTTCTGGCTTAGGATGATATTTTGAACCAATGATTGTGCATCTCAAGAGCCTCAGGCAGTTGAAGTTTTTTTGTTTTAATACCATAGTGTTCTAAAGTAGTCACCAAATGTTTTTGGTGAATCCTCCACTCTATAGTTCATGTTTTAAACTTCATATAATTAATGCCCAGAATTTCTTCACTAATATTCCATTAGCTCTACAACACCCACACTTTGGAGATCAGAGAATTATACCACCACTCACAGTGTACCTTAGCATTCTTAATAGGATTTTAAACTATAAACGTATTAAATTAAACATTTTTAAGCTGAGATCCTCTCAATATTCAGGAATCTAAAATCACTCAACTCTCATCTCGGATTTGAAAACGCTTTCATGTTCCTGCTTTGTCATATTATCTTGCCGTCTCAATCGGGGGATCTTGGATTTGATGGGAGCTCTGGTGAATTAGTATGCAGGCTCATTGTTTATTATTGCGCCATTCACCATGCTCCCACACAGCCAATGTGAAAATAGTGAAGAGATTAAAGTAAGATTAACTAAGATACGAGGGATTAAAAAGATAGGAGACCAGGAAATTATTGGTCTATCCAATTCAGGATAGGAACCGTGTGTCTATTTGTGAGAAGGCCTTAATTCAGTACAAATGACCTTAAAATGATGACCTTTTAAGGGGATTATAATGAAAGACAGATGGCAAATGACAAGAAATCTTGTATAATAAAAACAGATTGAGAAGTGCAGGGAGAGGGATAGAAGAGGAGTCAGAGATAGACGGGATGAAGGGAGAAAACAGAGAGACAAATGAAGCGAGACAGGGACATGACCAGAAAGCCAGTGTTTGTTTTCTTTATGTAGATTTTGTTGCTCAGGACTTCGTGATCTCGGGCGATTAAGTAAAAGTGAATAACTTGGATTGTGAGTGTGTGTTTTTCTACAGACTCGAGTGTGACAGGGCGAATATAAATGTGACCTGACTGGTAACTCTAAACAAACCCACCTCTTTTCTCAAACACAGACAACAAACCATCAGGGAACCGGTGAAAAACATCTGTAAAGCCTCACTGAACTGTGTTTTTGAGATCTCACTTTGATCTCCTTAGTGTTCACCTTCTAGCCAAATGACAGGATGTCTTGATTAAAGAGTCTTCTGTTGTTTTCACAATCGAATATGGAATATGCAACTTTTTTGAAGGGGCTCATTGTTAAGTTGATATAACATTGCCACTTAGACTAATGTTTTTAAAAGTGAAAAAATCAGAAACAGGACACCAGGTGAGATGTGTTCTACCAAAATACCCACCGGAAGTCTCGGGAGATATCCATCTCTTGCTCTCAAATTTGCTTTTTTAGTACAATGTTAGTTAAATGATGGCAAAATATCAAACTTATATATTCCAACTTGCAATAAATATAGCAAAAAGCCCCAAACATTGCATCAGATGTGCTTTAAAATTGGCAACTCCATCCACCAAAGTATTGTTGTGTTGTGGAGTCGTGAAATTGTTACAAATTTAAGCACAGATTTTTTTTTTTAAATGTCAGATTGACCTGAATGTGGTTTTGCTCAAGACAGGCTGGGAGGCATTTCCCATCCCATCTTGTTTGCTGAATTATATTTTGTACATTTCCAGCCACCGGTCGAAAACACATTCAGTGCAATGCTAGGTTTGGAACAGAATCTGACCAAACAGAATCTGACCAAACATAATGCAAGTCCAATATGATCTAAAACGTACAGTCTAATGTGTTCATGTTGTATGAGCTAACGTAACAGCTGGCACTCAGTTGAGTTACTATATTTATTGTGAATCAAAGCACTCAGACTGTGTTGTCAGAACTAACTTCTGTACAAAGTTCTGATCGGTCTTGTTCAGACAGGCAGCTCAAAGCTCACTTTTAGGCATATCTGAACAGCTGAAAGCTGATCAGTGCTAATGAGCTTTGTTGTGAAGGTTTGTGCTGCTTGCTTGTTTCTTTGCTGCTGTCTTTCATGGCATGTGAGGATCGTTCTTTTGACGTTACCGATCAGGATGTATGCATGTCAGGGCACAGGTTTCGTCCCAGTATGACAGAGATTAGGCACTCATGTGAACCGTCCAGCTCTGATAAAAAATTGTAATGTGAATGAGGTCCTAGCCTATTAGCAAGGCTTCCAGCCACAAAAAAGGCTCTTTCCCAAAACCATTGCCTGATATCTTTAATATAACACCTTCATTTCAAAGCTCCAAGCTCGTTCCAGCTAGGGAAAGGGGGAAATCTAATATTTTGAAGGACAGTTGTGAAGATGTTAGTAATAGTTTCAGCTCTGGGAGGGTATGAATCAGTGCCGGGCCTCAGGGAGCAGGAAAGAGGCGCTGTTAGTAATATGCTTCATGCTAATGCCAATTAGTCTCACCAGAAAGATAGGCTAGTAGTAGGCTATGCCCTCCTGTGCCAGGATCTGCTAGTTCAAGGCCTGTCCCAGTGCGAAACAACTAGGAAGCAGGATTCAGCTGCCTCTCACCACAGGAATCCGTCCCACATTACAGTCATTTAACTTTGGTTTTACTGGGAATTATTTGCAGCGTAAAATGTCCGCAGTATTTCTCATTTTCAAGTGTGAAAAGGCTTCAGCAGCATTACCACCACAGGGTAACCTGAAACAGGCTTACACAAGTCCAGCAGACACTCCAGCACTTTCCGTGTGTTTCCTCAAGGCCTCAACAATTTCATGCCTAAATTACAAAGGGAACGTCCACTTGCTACTACAGATGGCACATTTTCCATGCGTTTCCCAGGAAGGTGGTAACTTGATTATCCACGGCCAAATCCAGTGGCCTTTGAAGCTGTAGTTACTTTTTCTACTCTCTACAACCTTTAAACTAGACAAATCTGTCAAAATCCGCAGTGCCTGCAGGTATTTTCCCAGCAGGGTTTTGTTCCACCCATGTGCCGCAACATCCCATTCCTTAATAAGACCCACTTCACTGTTTGAGCAGGGCTCATTAGGGAACTCTGGTGGTGCTGTGTGGAGTTGCAAAGAAAACCCTGCTGTAGATGCTGCAGTCCCCGCGGCACACAAACACAAAGGCTTCCCTCATTCATTTAATGAGTTTCCTAACCGTTTGTGAAATGTTTACATACATTTAAGCAGCCTGAAAACCCATATTTGTGTGAATGTACTCATCATGGTAGAAAATGAACAGCTTCATTCCAGAACATCACATATCCAGTTGTAACTGGACAACAATACAATGGTGTATGAATTAAGGTGTTATTAATCCTAATACTGTCATTTCTAGGAAATTCCCAAAAGTGTATATCATGAAAAAAATTATGTTTTAATAACTGTGTATAGTGTGTATTGGAATTAATATATATATTTTAAACATTCTACTTGTTGCAAATGGTTTTTCTTAAACCAACAACTGACTTTCCTTAGAAAAACTTGCTGAAATGTAACATAAATGTGAATAAATAAATAAAAGTTTTAATTGAGTGAATACTGAAACACTTATGCTTACAGATAAATGTTCTGGAACATCTATGATTTGGTTAATACCCAGATTTAGATCAGTCTGAAAGCAGTACAGAGTAACATGTACTGTTTTGGGCACTATGCTCTGAAGACCTTTTTAAAAAAAATGAAAATAAATGACTGGCCTTGGTAATAAACTTTGCTGTTTTGGCAGCACGGGCAAAAAGTTGTATTTCAGTCGGCACCCAATTCAACACTTAGCAAATCTTTTAGTCCTTAAGTACCCTGCAGTGTTCACTTAACTCAAGTGGTGTAACTCATGAAATCTGTCCCTGTTGATGCAACAGCACTCACCTGTGGCCAGATATATACATATACATATACATACATACACACACACACACACACACACACACACACACACACACACACACACACACACACACATATACATACAACTCTGGACAAAAATGAAAGACCACTGCAATTTATTTAAATCAGCATCTCTGTGTATGACCATCATTCCAGCCCAGCATCTGTTAAATTCCTCCACAAGCTCCTCATTCTGCTTTATGAGGGACTGATCAGTGATCACCTGAATCACATCTTATTTACTGAGGAAAAGTATAAAACACTGCTGAAATCCACACTCTCCTCTCACAGTGAGACCAGCTGGATGCTGAAACACGACTAGAAGTTCCTCAGAGCTCATTATTGCCGTTTAGTTTAAGAGAGAACGAGAGATTTGTTGTTTTTTTATTATTCCAGTTCTGTTCATGCTGCATCATTTCTATTATTTTGATATCATTTTGTTATAAATGATGCATTAAAGAACAATATTTTTATTAGAAAATGTGGATAAATATTGTCAGCATTTCTTAATAAACTGAGGCAAATCTGTTCAGTTCAGTACTGACACCTACAAAAGATTTGCATTGCTCTCATTTCTTTCCAGAGCTGTATGTATAGAAATGTGTTCAGTACACTGAAATTTGAGGGGGGGTTCATATCAGTAAGTAACATTTTTGTGAATGCAAGGTCTTGTTCTGACAGCGCTGATATTCTGGTGAGTTTATAATATGTGCATCAATGCGGTTTTGCTTATAAACAAATAAAAATGAATGTGTTGTCCATGTTTTGAAAGGTAATGTGTGCTTCACGTGTTCAAAGCGCAATTGGTACCACCAGGGCATCCTGCCCATTGTGTTCACACATCTAATCCATCTGAGGCTGAAAATATAGATGAAACGGGCAAGGAGGTGGGAGAGAGAAGGAAATCTTACTGGGACTTGTTTGAGCTGGTGTGGTCTCGAGGTCGTCAGCTGTTCTTTTGTGGAGAGGAGGGGAGGAGACGGTGATCAGGGGGAATATGGCAGGACTGAGCGGTCAGCGTTTGGTTGGAAAACTCATGGCAGGCGGAGATTTTATCACCATAACGAGCTGCAGGGCATGGATGAGAGCAATCTGAAACGAGTCTTGTGAAAGTGTCTGAGAGAAGTGTCGGCTTTGATAACTGAAACATGATGTGTTTCTCGCTCGGGGAGAGAAACAGAATGGAGGAGAGAACAAAGAGAAAGAAATGTATGGAATGGGTTGAATGGATGGTAAGGGAGGCTGACGTTTGGGAGACAGCCACTAGAAAAGCTTTATGCAATCTGGTGGCTCAGGTTTATATTTAATAAACACCTTCAGAACATACTCTTAAACATACAGGTTCCTGGCTTGGAGAAGACCAAGGAAAAACTTTCATTGACGTTGTTTTGGTCATTAAATCTGTCGTAGAAGGGAAAACATAACAGCAGAGCTGGTGTTGATGAATGAGAATATAGAAGAATCATCCATCCATCCATCCAACCATTATCTGTTTCAGCTAAACTAATCAGGGACACGAGGGGGGCTGGAGCCTGTCCCAGTTCTCATAGGGTGAAAGGTGCAGAAACACCTTGGACAGGTCAACAGTCCATTACAGACCAGACACACAGAAAACACACTCACACACACACTCTCTCCTCTAGGGGCAGTATAGCCTCTCCAGTATGGTTTTATCTGTCAGATATAACAAATACGGAAAATTATTGTAAAATATATTCCCAACACTAGGTGACTTTGCACAAAATACATTTTTTTCTTTTCCATGTAAGCCATGGGTGCCAGATCCATTATGTTCACATGGATGTGTATTGCTCCCTTTTAAATATCATTTATTTCACCCCCCAATTATTCACCCAGCAAGTTGTAAGTTGGAAACACGTGAGCTGGATATGCAGAAACGGATTTGATTCCATCAATCCATTTCTAAAATTAGTGATTCCTCTAAATACAGCTCCTAAAAAGATTCTGCTGGTAAAGAACCTTGGCACTATGCAGAGAAACTTTACAGGCACTTCACACTCATACATTTCCTTTACAAATCAAGGACAGTTGGACCACAATAGTGGACCACTGGATGGTTCTTTTGGGAGACACAGCTACTTTTTTCACTGTTATACAGTTCTGTGCAAAAGTCTTAGGCACCTGGGGAAATTATTCTAAAACCTGTTTACTACTGGACAGTAGTGTTAAGTTAGTGTTAAAACATTCATATTACAATAAATACAATTAACATTATTACAGTAAAGAGTGGTTTTATGTGTTCCGGTGACCATTTCCAGACCTCTAACTTCATTAGAGTCCAAAATTCATTTTTAGCTACAATCAGATCCCTGGTCTGGCAGGTTTTACTTCTTTAGAGTAAAATCGGTGGAGCTGCTTATTGAATTTTATAAATTCACACAATGACTGGAGGCAATGAGCAGCAATCTGAAACCAAACCTGTGTTCTTCTAACCAGCCCACAAACTATCAACTCCTTTTTAGAAAAACGGAAATCTTGATACTTTTTTACTCCCTTCTTGTTCGTTTGAGTTTATTCTAACGCAGGAAGAAACCCACTGCTGATAGAAACAGATTTAAACTATTTTCATAAGTGCTTTTACACAGTACTGTAAATATTTTTTTTAATTTTTACCCCATTTTCTTCCCATTAAATCATGTCTAGTGCCTTTATGTCATGTTAACACTATTGCCCAGATCTGGGGCTGGGGGATGGGGGTGTGAGGGTTAGCACATTCTTCCTTCAAGACACATGAATCCACTTTATTTTCAAACTGAGAATGCTTAGGTGCTTATCAAAGAGTCTTGAGTATTTGTGGATACAGTGTTAGGAATTTGATGCAACAAGGTTAATAGAATGTATAAACACACATCAAACCTGTCTTAGAATGGAGGAAACAGAAAGAAAAAAAAGATTCTCTTCTTTCTTGCTTTTCAGTGCCAAAACAGAGGCTATCGAAATGAATTGACCAAACCAAACACATATGGTCTAGGTCCCAAACTGCAAGCTGTGAAGAGGAATGATTTTTGATATCAGATGCTGGTTTTTTGAGCTCTGATTTACACCAGGAGAGAAGTTCTGTATGCAAAATCCAATGGGCTTTGAAAGAACTGACAACAATTGGCTTGGTGGTTTCAAATGTCATTGCTCGTAGAGCAAAGAACAACTGGATTGCACTGGACTGTGTGCACAGCAGCACAGATGTTCATTCATGCTTACAAAGAGGAATCCATTATGTGAATGTCATGTGTGGAAATTTGTATAATAAAAACCATTCTAGCTTTTGAAATTGGCTTAAAGACCCATGACTAATATAAAACATATGTATCTGCAATTAAGCAGATAACACGTCTTATTGTGTCGCAGTAGTTCTCATTCCTATATGTCAAAAATACTGGATTCAACAGTTATATACACTCACTGACACACGCATGCACACACACACAAAAGTGCACACATTAGGCAGACAGCACTACCAGTCCTGAGCACTCAGAGTGCCGTAGCCTCTCTTAATTACAGCTGGCCTGCTGCCAGCTGCACAGCCCACCCACGTGCAGCTGTGCATTTTTCTGCATCAAGGACCATTCCACCAAGTCCTAGGAATCATCTCATTCACACTCCAGCCCTTCAAAGGCAGTCCCGCCAATCTGAGGTTTATTTAATCTTCCAGTTCTTTTACTACAGAATTACAATGAATGTAGTGGCAGGTTTTTAATTGTAATAATAGTTCACCCTCTAAAACTGGAAATGGGTCTCGGTAGAAAAGACATTTGGATGCTAAAATGTTATTTTGCCTGATTAAATGTTTCTTACCATGGAGAACCTCTTGTATATGTTTCTTTAAAGGGCCCGTATGGTGTAAAACCAAATGTTCCAAACTCTTTTCAATGGGATGTAGTGTGTGTCCCTTTTAACAGCATCTCTGAGTACGTCCACCAATCCAGTCCAGTGTGTGTTAAATTCCTCCACAAGCTCCTCATTCTGCTTTATGAGGGACTGATCAGTAACCCCCCGAATCACATCTTATTTACTGTGGAAAAGTATAAATCACTGCTGTAATCCACACTCTCCTCTCACAGTGAGACCAGTTAGATGATAAAACACTACTAGAAGTTAATCAAAGTATTTATTGTTTAATTATTTAGTTTAAGAGAGAACAAGAGAGTTTCTGTTGAATTATTCCAGTTCTGTGAATACTACATCAAAATGATGCTTATCGAACAATATTTTAGGATAATTTTTAGGAGCAGTTCTTAAAATCTAAAGTAAAGCTGCTCAGTTCAATACTGAAAATGTTTGCAGTGACCTCATTATTTTCTGAAATTGTATAATAAAACTTTAAAACAACAGCCTTTGCACTAAAGACAGGTTGAAAAATGATAATGTGAAAATTAATATGGATCATTTTCAATATGTTAACATTGTTTTGTAACATTCTATTCATGCTGAAATCTATTGTTTATTTATTCATTCATTATTAATCACAGTGTGTCAAGAAAGGGTGTAACATTATAAAGGATGTCTAGACAGTCCATGTTTAGTGGCAAAAACAGTCCACTTTCAAATATTTGGTTTTGTGATGTCACAAAAACCACTCCATTTACATATATCCACCAATGTTGGCTACATTTACACTTATTGGAAAATGAATGAGAAATCCAGCCAATCTTAAGATATCAGTTTATTTACATATCAGTCTTAGTCACAAAACCAGCATATTTAAGGGTAAGAGGAGGTTGGAAATATGTGTGTGAGATGTATTATGAATGTTTTGGTGCATAAACATACACAAAACATAATGAGGGGATCCTGAAGGGAGAAATAATATAGGAGAAATGATACAGGATATGTGCCCTTTAAAGATTAATTAGGCAGATTATATGTCGTAAAATTGCAGTTACACTGCAGACTGGTAATAAGGTGTATTTGTTCCTCTGACATCAGTTTGTTATTAAGAAGACAAGAAGGCCTTTTACAACAAGTGTAATATATAAGTGTCATATATGTTTTATTTAGAACAAGCACATTTAAGCACCCTAGCTTATTCGTAATGGATAAAACATGTTACCCAGTGTTTTCAGATACAGATTTTGTAAACTGTAGTATTTGCAGCCAGAGGTGTCCTCTTCGTAATGTGCTGCCTAAAAATGTACACTAGAAACTCTACTGGATGGAAGAAATCATTGCTTTGCTATTTAGCAGAGAGCATTTTCCTCTCCATGGGTTATGTTGGTGTGATTCACAACACAGGTGTCAAGACTTCATTGTGGGAGGGCAGCAGCTCTGCAGTGTTCAGTCGCCTCCCTCGTTTAACACACCTGCGTCCACTCGTGAGGGACTTGATAATTAGCTGATGAATTGAGTCAGTGGAGCACAGAATTCACCACACTGTGCAAAACATTGAAGACCTCATACGGAATGTGACTGTAGCTCTTGCTGAGATCAACTAGATTGCCCTCTGAATGCTCCACTATAATAATCTAAATGGCCAAATATTTATTAGGTACGCCTACATAGCTCATTGAAGAGTGGCCAGTTTATCAGAAACACGAATCATAGAGGAGCATTAGACACAGACTCTCATCCGTATTTTGGTAATAACAATACCCTTTTATTTATTCATTTAAAATATCTTTGTAATTCAGATTACAAACATGTCAAATCAAGTCAAGTCAAGTCAAGTAGTTTTTTATTGTCATTTCAACCATATACACACAGTACACACTGAAATGAGACAACGTGCCTCCAGGACAATGGTGCAACACAAGAGTGGAACAGAACAGAACAGAACACCACAAAACAACTAATGCAGATGGGACAAAATATGCAAGAAAAACACAAGAGCACCAGAATAACTGTCCAAGAAAAGACAACATTTAGTGCATTTGACAACAGCTACAGCCTGGGTAAAACCAGCAACAGGGATTTTATCAGTTATAACACAAATAAAAAAGGTAATAGTGGTAATCGTGGCAATTGCTCGACGGATATCACATGTTCACATTCACCAGTTATCACTGTTGCTGCTTTTATTTATGTTATTCATTATTTGTACTGTTTATGACTTTATGAATTCTCATAAAGTGGTACATTGCAAAGTCTACAGCTAGGAAGCAATATAACACATTTTGGTTTTTATATGTAGGCTATATATCTCAGTGCTAAGAATACAGTCATTTGTTTTCATCTACACTGTCTTACTGCACCAACTGCTTCATGACAGTGGATAATAAAATTTGCATAGATACATTAGAATACGTGTAGCAACTGGTTTCCTTAAACTGTTTGAGAAGTGGTTGACATTATTTATACATATAAGTTTCTCTATCTAAAGTCTTGGAGAAGTTGATTTGGAATGAACTATTTTCCATTCCACTGCAGGGCCGTTATACTAATGATTATTTTTTGCAATTAAATTACGTTACAGCATTGCTGTTATAATATTATGGTGTAGCTTTGCTGTCTTGCTTGAGTAAGCCCTACCAGGGTTAATACAGCATGAGGCCCTTTCTCCAAGTTCTTCAACCCAGTTGAGCAGTCAGTGGCCTGTGAAAGATCCGACCCTGCGTGCTGCATGTAACCCAGTGCATGTGCCGTGGTGTCATTATTACATAACATCCATACAGCAGGACAGGACATACCGCCTTCTTTCTCATTTATTGTGTAGTTTTACATTCTATTTTTGCTACATTCAAACTATACATCAAACAGAACTATTGCCAAATATTGTATACATGTGTGTGTGTGTGTGTGTGTACATAAAAATACTAAAATTACAGTGATTAACCTGGTAAACCGTTTGAAATACAACAAAATAAAATGATACAAGAAACAAACAAAGACTTCATTATATGCGGTATTCGGTATCTGTTTGTACAGTTTGCGGCAGTGTGTGTGTGTGTGTGTGTGTGTGTGTGTCTGTGTGTGTGTAAAATGCACAGGCGTCTACTCTTTTCTGGACTATTGCTGTGTATGTGTGTAAAAATAAGATACTCCTACATATGTTTTGTGAGTGCAGTAGTGTGTTTGTGTGTGTTTGTGTGTGTGTGTGTGTGTGTGTGTGTGTTGTGAGTGCGGTATTGTATGTTTTCTATGGTCTGTATTCCAGCTTCTAGAAGAGGTGTCTGGAGAGTTTTGGAAATATAGTGTAGGGTATATTAATAATTAAATATTAATATTAAGTTAAATCCAAATATCCCCTACTAATATTAATATTGGGATCAAAGTTTTGATTTAAATTTAGATATTCTCCACCAGAATCAGTGTAG
>JBBMFX010317554.1:0-18921 GCA_037832545.1 Rhabdalestes septentrionalis
ATGGAGATTTTGCGAGAAGTGACGTCCTGCTCAGTCTGCATGAGTGACAATAAGTTTGTCCAATGGACTTTTTACACCTCCTGAGGGGTCGTCTTAGAGATTACGTAGGACAGGGGGCTATAAAATGTGTTCTGCGTGAAGAACACGGAACAGGTCAGGACGGGGAGGCAGACTTGAGTTTCTGAGTTTTTCCTCCTGTCCCCATCTGCAGATGTACAATAAATCTTTCTCATGATTCAATTTGAGCAAAAAGGATTTTTTCACGTCTCTGCACCTCAAGGAGTGCATCGAGCCCCGACACCTCCTCCCACCGAAGCCTGAAGTATTCGATGTTTTTCACTACAGAATACTCGAAGCTCAAAAAATGGCATTCGTACCAGCCCTAAAAAACTGATTTCTGACATTTAAACAATGCTGGTTATATGTTTTGTATGACGGGAGGAATTATCATAGTAGCTACTCTTTGCAGTCTAACCTAGCTAGCATAGCATAGCCGATGTAGTGCTGTACAGAACAGCCAAGTTGTGGTTGGCATCAAATGTCAAAGTGCGCTAAACGGATGTGTTTATATCACCGACCTGAAACGTCTGACAAGTTACTGGCAGCTGCTTCTGATGTATCACTGGTGGTTCTTTTTTTAAAGAAATGTCTTATGTCTATGGTAATGTTTGAGGCTACTTGAAGACAGAGACGAGTTCTGACAGACGACAGACGAGTAGAAAGTAGACGTTAATGTTAGTGTTTAAAATATTGAGTGAACAACGTATCAGTTGGTGGAATTCTTTTTTTTGTTTTGTAGTTTCAGTCTGTTGAAATAACAGTATTTTAAGAATGAGGGGAACGGGGGTTTGTGCCCATTAGTGAGTTTTAATGTAGTTCATAGGCAGCATATATTGTCAGGGTCATATTTTTTTAAAGCTTAAAATATTTGGGGCTTTTTAGGTGAGATTCAGGGCTTCAGTCCCCAAAGCCACCCCCTCGCTCCGGCCCTGGTGTGTGTATGTGTGTGGAGATATATTTGGTTGCTTGTGTAAGTTAAATGACCAATGGTTAAACTGAAAACAGTCCAGTAACAGGTTGGTGATTGTAGCTGTTGTTTACATTTACATTTACAGCATTTAGCAGACACCTTTATCCAAAGCGACTTCCATTCCTAACTACAGGGGGTTAAGGGTCTTGCTCAGAGACCCAGTGGTGGTGCTGGAGGTAGGATTCGAACCCAGGACCTCATGGTCCAGAGGCAAGTATCCTACCCAGACGTAGTGTCCAGAACAGTTTTTTACATCAATCATTTTCACCAGGATACTTTTCTCATTAAGAAGGGAAAATCATTGCCCAGTCTCAATATTTAGTTTTTGTAATAATTTGCCTTATTTTTTTACATTTTGTGTAGGTTTTGTAAAAGAAAACTACATACAAATCATTTTAAATGTATTTTATGTAACAAAATGTGGAAAAGGTGAAGGGGTATGAATACTTTCTGGTGGCACTGTATCTTGGGTACTATTCCAGGGATTTGTTATTTTGTCAGCTCAAATATATCTCTGGCTGAGATTTAGTAAAATGTATAAGCTTTAGATACAAGAGGGTCAAACGAATTCTGTGTTGTTCATTATTGTGTTGCACCTAGCACTTATTTCTTTTCATTTTAATGTTTATCTTACAGGAAGAAATGACGCAAGTCGGCAAGTTATTGTCCTATTGCCCACATAAGTGGATGCCCCTGTGAGGGATTTCTGTGAACCCAGAGAGGAATATGTGCCAGTGCTGATCTAAGGAGATTTTTGATTATGCAGAAGCCCCAGTTTTAGAAAACATCTTCTGTTAACATCCTCATCAACACATACTCTCCCAGATAAACATCTTACCAGTGCCCCGATTGGAGTTGTTTTACCAGTACATTCATACATTAGAGCAACTCTATCACTGTGCAGAGTGTGAGAAGAGTTTCATAGAGATGGATACCCTCAAACAACAGCAGAGCATTCACTCTGGAGAGAAACCCTATCAATTCTCAGAGTGTGGACAGAGTTTTAGCTGGAGGGGTTCATTTAAAAGACACCTGCGCATTCACCCTGGAGAGAAACCCTATCAATGCTCAGAGTGTGGACAGAGTTTTAGAGAGAAGAGTACTCTCAACACACACCAGGACATTCACTCTGGAGGGAAACCGTATCAGAGCATTCACCCTGGGGAGAAACTGTTTCAGTGCTCAGATTGTGGACAGAGTTTTAGAGAGAAGTGTACTCGCAGGGTGTACTCACACTAGGCATGGTTGCCTTAAATCGGGCCCAGGTACCCCCTCCCCACTCCCCCTCTGGCCCACACTCACATACGGTTTTAGCAATCGTGCCGGAGCGCGCTTACGTCATTATGGTGCGGCGCTTTCAGGGTAAACAGAAGGAGCAGCGCTCTTGCTGAAACCATATCATTGTTTTTTATTTAATGTGGCTAGGTTTAACAATATTTAAAAGGTTTTAATTTCGTATCGCATGTTTCTTTTTAGATGATGCAGAAGACACTTTGTAAAAAGAATATTTCATGTATGTTTAATTTTTTGCTTAAACATGATTGCAGAAAAATAAAAAATGACTGACCAGAAAACAGACGCAACACCTTTGAAGTTGTCATTTTAGCTTCATTGTGGCATTCTCACATAGCAGGGACTGCAGGCAGCCTGGTAGGTAAGCAAGCTTTGGGAAAATGTGTGGGTATTGGGGAATTATTATTTTTTTAGCCACATGCAATATACGAGTACTGCGATGGCTGATGAAGCCACAAGGGGAAGCCAGAAAACCAATGCCAGACATTTAACCTGTGGTTTATTTCCTAAACACCTGGTTTACAGGCTCGTGCTGCAGTCATTTCATGTGCAAATGGTACCAATGCAATTTCACCCAAAATGCTAGATTGTACTGAGTGAACCTTTTTGTTCAAATCAGGATCAAAAACTAAAAATTCCTGTGGCTGGTGCCTTAGATTACATTGATAGATATTTAAAGTGACTTTGTGATGAATAGATACTATTCCAACTAAGCAACAAAATATTCAGTTTTTGTAATCTTAAATAATCTTCACAACACATGTCTATGGAAATGTATTGCGGCCAGGGTCTTTGTAGTTGTGAAATGTGGGACTAAATTACCAGGGCCCCTGATGTTGTAGGCAGTTGTGAACCTCGAGCTTATGAGGGCCCATGGCCACTGCTTGTGCATAGGGCCCAGTATTTGGTGGACGTTGCTAGGCACCTAAGGACAAGTCCACCTCTCTCAGGTTAATGTTTAGTCTTGACGTCCTGTGATTGGGTAAGTGTGGATGTGTGTGTATAAGGTCTCAGTCGATCCAGTATAATTTTGCGGTAGAGTTTAGATTCTCTGCCCGAACCCGATACGGTTGTTATTTCCTGCCACTGTACTCGGGCCAGGCCGGGTCGGGCCATGATCCAGCATTTGATTTTTTAAATCATTACTTAATTAGCCTACTTGGTTGGGGAGATATGCCAAAATTATAAATATATGAATATTTTAGCAAAGTTAACTTACTGCGTGTCATACGCAGCAGCGTTCCAGATCCTGCCACTGGCACACATTACACCAGTCCTGCTGTGCTGTACTGTGCAGAGCTTAAAGTGCAACATGGAGCTTGAAGACGTGAAGAAGAAAATAAAAACGGGAGAAACTTTGAGCAAGTTTGGAGGAAAGTCGGAGATGTGGACCATTTCCAGCAAGTCGTGGGCAGGGACAACATATATGTCTGGTGTATTTCCTAAAAACTCTGTCTGCCGCTGTTTTTAGTTAGACTGACTTCACGCTCGGCTGCTTCTCCCTTCAGCTGGAGTGTCCTGAGCATGCTCTGAACACTCCGAAAGTGAATTAACGAACGACAATTCCATCCGCACTCTGAATTTACAAGCGGTTTCAAAGTACCAGAGTGTGCTCAGAGCGCTCGGAGTGTCAATTTAAGAATGCACCCACAGTTGAGAACATGTGTTATAATGGCCCACGTATTTAAAAAAGAGTTGAGTTTAATCGGGCTCGGGCCGATAATTACAGTTAATGTGTCGGGCCGGGCTGGGCTCGGGCACAAGTTGCATGGGCTCGGGTCGGATCGGGTCTCATTTTTTGGGCCCGATCTAAACTCTACTTGGCGGATTTACCCTCATGGTTTGGTGTCAGAGCTGATTATCAAAAGAGCAAACAACCTGAATATGTGAAGATCTGGTGGCAAGAAAGGTACTGGAACCTGATTCAGAGAGAAGGCGCCACCACTATGAACTTAAGTAGCAGTGAAGGCAGAGTGCGGCGTGCTTTCTAAACCCTCATGTGCTTTGTATCACAGGCATAGGTGGTTCTACACGGTGGCCCCACTAGCATAGCAACTGGCCCCCCTTATCCCCACCCCTGTACTGAACTGCCAAAGATTTAAATATATATTTCTTATTGCAAAATGCAATGCTAGCTCGAAGAACGGAACTAACGTTATGTGTGTTCTAGACGAACTACTTAAAGTGCTACACACTTGTGCTGACGCTAGGGTTGGCAATCATTCCGTATTGTCTGGGACATTCCGAGAGTGATTTTGATTCGTCCCATATTCCAGTGACAGCCTTTTCGGCCAAAAATAGACCAGCAAGCGATGAACCTGCTAAGAAAAAATTAGTCTGTAGCTACAAAAAATTGTGGTATGTATGGTGACCAGGCATCCTCTTTTCCCGGTCATGTCCTTATTCTTGAGACCTGTGTCCGGACGGAATTTTTCAATCATCTGGGATTTTGAGCAGCCTAAACATTCGTCTCCCTGTGCTTTGACTGTGACGCGCATAGAACATATCAACACACCTGAACCACGTCTGTGAACCCAAGAGGCGCATATCACCCCCGGCAACATGGCTGACATTCGGTTGAGAAAGTTGGTAACCATAGCTGACACAAATGCACTAATTGTGGAAATGAAATTGAATGCTTTAGCATTTCTGAGGTAAAAAATTTTCATAATGGTTTGTTATCATGGCAGTAATTTGAGGTAATAGTATTTTAGAGGTAATAGTTTTATAATTTTATTAATTAACATAACAGATATGGTACCTTAGAAAACCTGTTTTTATGGTGGAAATCTGAGCTCATATTTTATCATTGTTGAGGTAAGAGAGTTTTTAAATGGTTTAATATTACTACGAGATATTTTGCCTCAAGAAACCTGTATTTATGGTGGAAATTAAAGAGTCTATTTTAGCATTGTTGGGGTTAGAAAGTAAAATATTACAATTAATATTACAGAGAGATATTTTACCTCAGATAACCTGGTTTTTTTGGTAGATCTGCAAGCTAATGCTTGAGCATTGTTGAGATAAGGAAGTTGTAAAAGATAATCAAGATTACTGAGAGATATTTTATTTCAGAAAACCTGATTTTTGTTGGAAATTGAAGCTTATGTTTTAGTATTTTTTAGGTAAAAAAGTTCCATGAGATATTGGACCTCTTAATACTTAAGTTTAGCTTTAGAGGTCTAAGATACAGATGTGAACTACTTGAGCACTGATGTACTTCGCTCTGGATAAGAGCATCAGCAAAATGCTGTAAATCAAAACGAAAATTAGTATTAAAGTGATATTGTACCTCAGAAACCTGTTTTATGGTGGAAATAGGAGCGTATGTTTTAGAATTGTTGAGGCAATGTAGTTTTCAAATGGTTTATTAACATTACTATGAGATATTTGCCCTCACTATGAGATAATACCCTAAAATATGAGATATTTTACCTTATGGTGGAAATGGGAACTTATGATTTATCATTGTATTAAAGTAATAGTTCACCTCAGAATTGTTGATTTGAAAATGGGAGTTTGTTTTAGCATTGTTGAGGTAAGATATCTGGAGCTGAGGTATCAGGAACAGTTTCTGAAAGGTATTTACACATTCCAGTATGCAAAAAAAAATATATAAATACAACCAGGGTACAACTTACAAGTTACGTTTATTTATTTAACTTTAAAAACAACGATAACAGTGGACCAAAGTGCTGGACAATCAGGGAACTATGACATGATAGAGAAACAAAAATGACAACATAAAGGGCTATCAATTAAAACATTCATGCTGTATTGAATGCCAGGGCATACAGATGGGTTTTAAGATATGATTTAAAAACATCCAAGGAAGGAGTCAGGCTTATGTGCAGTGGCAGCTCATTCCAGAGCTTAGGTGCCATCACTGCACTGATAGAGGGGTTCCAAGATGGTGCCAGTGTTTGCCGTCTGTCAGCTCCTTTATTTTGTGTGTTTTTATTATTTTTAGCTTGTGTTTTGCAACATGCTCACCCGGGACTTGTGTATGATCGCCAGACCTTATTAAGAATTGGTTGTTCTGCTGGACTTTTACTGGCTGCGGCTGAAGAAGCGTTTCGGAATATCTCACCTCCTTACCAGGAAGGCTTGGTGTTGTGTTGGGGAGCAGCTTCTTGGTTGCTACCTTCGAGGAGGAAACGCAGGAAGCGGGGCTGTCGGGGTGGACAGCTTGTTAGATTGATGGACTTGGTGAGGAGTGCCCTTTCCGGTGGTATCCGGGCGAGCTGATGGTCACCTGCTTGGTTTGTGATGCCGTGGTGAGTGCTGGATCCAGTGGGTTCCTGGCTCATTCCTGTTGGTGGCTGCTCGCGGGAATATGGTGATCGCACAACTCCTTGCCAGTGAATAAATCGGAGAAGAGTTGACAAGTTTAGCCTTTGACCAGTAGCCAGAGCTCCATCTATTACTGGAGTCTCTGCTTCATTCTCTTTGCAGTGGTGACTGGTCAATGCTAGGTCAGCAGCTAATAAGACATTTATTTTGAATGATTTTTTTTACCACACATGACCTGGGCTGTGTTTCCCAAAAGCATCATAAGCCTAAGTAGTTTGTAAAAATGATCTTACGACTGATCTTAATATTACATTCTGTTTCCCAAAACCATTGTGACTTAAGCAGCACTTGAAAATCTTTGTTTATCTATGAGTGCTCTGGAGTAATCGTAAAGCCTTATGTGCATCGTAAGGTGACAGAGTTATGAGGGCACCTGCTGGACAACCTGCAAATTGCGCCTAAATTTTTTTATTTGTGCATATATTTTTATTCATTTCTATTTTCTACCATTACACAATTCAATAAAGAAATAATAATGAATAAAGAAATTAAATAAATTGTTTGTTGTTCTATATTTGTATGACTGCCCTTAAACCTGCTGAAAATGATATGTTTGTCGCTCCACCTCCTCTAAAATTATATTAATTTCCACAAATTTCCATTAAAAAGGCATTTTCTTTGTTTTTTAGTTTCAGCAATTTTCTAGTGTCTCCACCCCTAGGTGTGTGCTTATTTAAATGTTCTTCTATTAGTAAATGCACATCAGGCTAAACTTTTCAAAAATAAATGTAAGAGCTTATTTATTTATTTACTTTTTTATTTATTTTGATGTGAGATAAGCAATTGTTGATAGAGACATTGATAAATAATTCTACCTAAATAATTATGCTTTCATATAATTATCGAAAATGATGCTGATGTCATTGGCAAGGACTGTTAGAATTTGTTTTGTGCGAGATTGGAGCAAGACAGTACGACATTTCCTGTTAATTTATGTTTTTAAACTTGCTCAAGAAGAAATTACAGGACTTTTTATGTTATTCGGGTTGAATATACAAGTAAAAGAATAAAGGGAAATAAAAAATTAGATGGATTGTTATGACAGCATGTGCAACAATGACGAGCCATTCTACAGCATGACATTTCAGCACTTAACCAATGGATAGCAACTCCTAAGTAGCACTTAAAGCAGGGGAAAATGCACGTGAAACAATAACAAACGTTTGCAAAATGACTCGTAGAAAACGCTCTTAAGCGCTAAGATCAGTCATTATCGGGAAACGCTGCCCTGGACATCCTCTGCGTTACGGAGTCATGGATTTTGCCTGGTGAGTCCTCTGTTTTTAATGAACTGGTGCTGACTGGCTGTGTTTTTATCAATGTACCGAGAGCTGCTAGGCGAGGTGGTGGATCAGGAGTTATTTATAAAGCTAACCTTAGAATTAAACATCTCCCTCCTTGGTCTTCTTCTACCAGTTTTGAACTGTGTTTATTTGAACTTGGCCACCTACAACCTCTCCTCGGTGTAGTGGTCTATCGACCCCCGAGGTATAACAAGGATTTATTGCCTGATTTCTCAGAGTTTTTTAGCTAACTGTGCTTCTCGATATGACCAGATTATGCTACTTGGGGATTTCAATATACATGTGTGTTGCCCCGGAAAACCACTGGTCTCGGATTTGATCTTATGAATACTTTTAATTTTTCTCAATCGGTTTGCGGGGCCACTCAGGTATGTGGTCACACGTTGGACCTTGTGATGTCACTCGGATGTACTGTGACTAACCTGTCTGTATATGAAGCTGTCTTTTCGGATCATAAGCCAGTATTATTTGATACTATTGTGCAGTGTAGTGTAGTTAAATCTGCTGCCCCTGTTAGACTCTGCCGTCCTGTGAACTCTGCTACCTCCAAACAGTTTACACTGTTATTTAGTAAAGCTGGTCATCTTTGGATGGACTGCTCAGTTATTTTAATGGGACCTGTAAGGACATTCTGGACACTTTTGCACCCAAAGAAGGGGATTCATGCTGCAAATTTTTGGTATACAGACTGCACTCGAGCTGCAAGAAGGGAATGTAGGAGATGGGAGAGGAAAGACAAACTGCATGTATCCCTTGGTGCCCTTAGGGAAAGTTGGAAATCCTATCAGGAACTTGTTAAAACTGCAAAGACTTCATATTATTCTAACCTTGTGTCTGCAAACTCCAACAACCCTCGAGTCCTGTTTGCCGCTATTAACACAGTGTTAAATGTGTAAGACTGTTTTCCTGTACAGGTTTCAGACTCGGTGTGTTACAGTTTTCTTAATTTTTTTATTGACAAAATGGCGACGTTGCGCACAGCTTTGCCGAGAGGAAATGTGCAAAGTCCCTCTACGTCTGTTGCTGGAGGGTTGGTTTCTTTTCATCCCATCTCACTAGCAGACTTAGTTAGCTTGGTGGAGGAGGTTAAACCTAGTGGCTCGCTGGAGGATATCCTGCCCCTGCGCCTGCTTAAGGGAGTTTTTTTAACAGTCGCTCCATTAAACTTGTGCATAATTAACAGCAGTGTGACCTCTGGTTTTGTGCCGACTGATTTTAAAAAGACGGTTATTCATCCTCTTTTAAAGAAACCTGGGTTAGATTTTAGAAACCTTTTAGTCAGGTTTTAACATGTTGCACAGTAAGGAAACGGCTTTGTTAAAGGTCCTTAATGATATTTTCTTGGCAACCGATTCTGTGCAATTCTGTGCTGTTAGTCCTGTTGGATCACACAGCAGCTTTTGATGCGGTGGATCATGAACTGCTGCTCCTTTGTCTTGAGAACTATGAGGGGATTTTTGGTCTGGCCTTGAGCTGGTTCAGATCGTATCTCCATGACAGGATGGTATATGTAAGGATGGGTGGTTTTTCTTCCACCTTCTCTCAGTTGCCTTGGGGGGTTCCACAGGGTTCGTTGTTGGGACCCTTATTTTTTTCTATTTATATACAGCCACGGGGCGACATCCTTAGTAAGTATGGAATCGGATAACATTTTTATGCTGACGCCTATATTTAACCTTTGGATGACCCTACAGACCGCCCAATTAGAAATCTTACGGACTGTCTGTCTGAAGTCAAGGCATGGATGGCAGAGAACTTCCTGTGTCTTAATGAAAACAAAACAGAGGCAGTGTTGTTCGGCCCAAATGGTCATTTTGATCTGGCCAAGGAGGACTGTGGTGAACTAAATTCCCACCTGAGTGCTTCTGTACTCAGTCTTGGTGTGAAGATTGATTACGCCTTCTTGCTTTGATGCTCATGTTAATGCTGTGGTTTCTTCTTCGTTTTATCATTTGAGACGTTTGGAGACTGTTGTTCATGCCTTCATTACCTCATGCCTAGACTACTGTAACTCTGTCTTATTTGGGGTAAATCAGAGTACTGTAGCTCGCTTGCAGCTTGTTCAGAATGCTGAAGCAAGATTCTTGGACGGCAAGCGGAAATATGAACATGTGACACCGGTTCTGGCTGCTCTACATTGGCTGCCTGTCAATTTTAGAATTTGCTTTAAAATTATTTTATTGGTGTATAAAGCATTGAACGGGTTGGCTCCGGCCTATTTGACTGTTGCAGCCATATGTCCCTGTTTGGACGCTCCGCTCAGAGAACCAGTTGCTGCTTTTGGCTCCCAGAAATCGTCTGAAGTCGAGAGGAGACAGGGAATTCTCGGTCGCAGGTCCTATACTATGGAACGCACTTCCAGGAGCTGTTAGGCTCTCATCATCTGTAGCGGTTTTTAAAACAAGGCTGAAGACCTATTTTTATGATATGGTTTTCATCTCCGTGGGTTAGTTGTTGCTATTGTATTATTATTATTTTTATGTGTGTGTGTGTGTGTGTGTGTGTGTGTGAGTGTGTGTGTGAGTGTGTGTGTGAGTGAGAGTGAGAGTGAATGTGTTGGGATTTCTTTGGTTACTGGTAGTGTATGTTGGAAGATCTGAGGACAGCCCAGTAAAGGGGTTGGTGTGTGTTTGTGTATTTGTTGAGGTTTGTGTGTGCAGTGTTGCTCTCTTTGAGGGGAAACTACACACTTAATTCGGCAACGTGACAACACCTGCCAAACTATCTGAACAACACAAGTCATAGAAAAATCAGAAGAGTAAGGAAGGGATGGGGTTACGGGAATGTATTTTAAGTAAGCAAGAAAAATATACTTTATACTTTTATATTTTATACTTTTATATTTTATATTAACTGCACACTGTAGTTTGTAATTTAGATTTTTTGTTTTTTTGTACAGCACTTTGGTGACATGAGACATGTCTGTAAGGTGCTATATTAAATAAAAGTTGAGTTGAGTTGAGTTGAGTTGATGGCAAGAGGCTCGATTACCTCTGCTTTTTAGCCAAGAGGGAGGAATGACTAGGCGGAGTTGGTCAGTTGACCTAAGAGCCCTGGATGGTGTATGAACTTTTTAAAGACCTGATATATAAAGGGTGCCAGACCATGTAAACATTTGAAAACAAATAAAATAATTTTAAAATAAATCCTATAACGGACAGGGAGCCAGTGAAGGGCTGCAGGTGTAATATGCTCACGCCGACGCGTTCTGGTTAGAAGGCGGGCTGCAGCATTCTGAACCAGTTGAAGACGGGATTATGAGGAGCAACCAATGCCCGCATACAGGGCATTGCAGCAATCAAGGCGGGATGAAACAAAGGCATGTATGACCTTCTCAAAGTTTCTGAATTATAGGAAGGGTTTAACCTTGGATAAAAGCCTTAATTGGAAGAAGCTCGATTTTACAACGGTTAATTTGTTTCTCCAATTTAAATGTAGAGTCCAGGATTACACCAAGGTTTTTGGCTGTGTCTCTCACATAAGGTTCTAAGGGGCCTAGGTCTACATTTGAATCACAGGCAGTGTGACCAGGTGGAGAATTTGTGGTTGATTATTTTTTTCTTTTTTTTCTTTTTTTGCGTTTCTGTGTATTTTTGTGGAGGAAAGTCACGGTATTGATTTAAATTACACAGGTGTGGGTTATTTTCGCTGGGTTTTTCTTTTCCCCTGGACGATTTTTTTGTAGGGTTCTGCTGTTGTCAACCACAGAGCTTGACCGATGGGAGCGACCGGAAGGCGGGACTTGGACTTGAAAGTGTGGCGCCTAAGCACGCAGGGGGACAGACTGGGGGAGCAGCCTGAGAGCATGAGGCAAGCTGAGCCAGCTGAGCTGCGGGAGCTCGCGAGCTGGGAAGAAAGGGACACACAGACAAAGGGGTAAAGCGAAGGAAGCACTCGAGAAAGGCAAGCGAGGCAAGCAGGGCCAGAGAGGAAAAGCAACCTGAGGGACACAGGGGCTTGTGCACACACACGGCGGTGGTAAAACGGATGCAGCCATGTGGTGGGGGAGAAGTGTGCACGTAGCGAGGATGAAGACGCCACCGGGAAAGAGTGCAGAGCCGTGAGGGCCGAGGAGCTGGAGGGTGAGAGTCGCGGCGGACCTAGACCGACGGAGCTGGCACGAGGTGGCGACGCGAAGCTACAGTAGCCCTGGGTTGATGATACGTCATCACCCGGGCTTTGAGTGAGTACCACTCCCAGTTCTACTCTGCTGTTTATGAGACACGTATGGGTCCACAGTAGTGGGATACTGTGTTGAGGGCTTGGATACTGGCACCATGTTTTGTGCTCCACAGGTGTGACGTCACACTGAGGAGTGGTGGGGAACGAACGCCACTCTGGGTGGATTGGCGTGGACTGTTTTCTGGCCCTGCGTGTGTTGGCCTTGCCCTTTGCTCTGCCGAGTGTGCTCCCTCTTTGTCCTCATGTTATGGTGTCTAGTTGCTGGACTGTTTTATAATTGTGTGTGTGTTTTCACCATGTATTTAGGTTTAGTTCGTGTTAGACTTAGTTAATTAGTGTCCGTCGTCAGTTGTGATGTTTTGTTTTTCTCTTTCTTTATCTCTTGTCTGTTTTGTATTTTAAAACTTGCTAATAAAAAGTGGACGGAGTTCTCTCGTGTGGTGTGTGTTGGTTGCTCAGCCCGGAACAAAGAACCTGTGCCAGTTTATTGTTTTCTTTATTTATTCTTTGAGTCCCAGGGCTCTCTCGTTGGGTGGCGTAGTCGGCATATTTTGGTTTCCTTTTTTTCTCCTTTTTTAAAATGTCCTTTTTTATGTTTTTTATTTATTTTTGGATGTGAGGGGGCCGAATAGAGTAGGCCCGGTCACAGGCAGCACTAGGCTGAAAGACTAGAACCTCAGTTTTGTTTTCATTAAAATTTTAAAAATTTAAAGCCATCCAGGCTTTGATGTCCTCTAGACATTTAGAAAGACGTTTAAGAGTGGGAGTCATTATGATTTAGTGGCATGTAAATTTGCGTATCATCTGCATAGCAATGAAAGGAGATATTATATTTTCTAAGAATGGATCCTGTTATGGCCTCGCTACTAGGATGGCTAGCTATCCATACAGCTAAACAATGCCTTTGAAACTCCACCGAAGCATCAGTGTAATTTGTGTTGTTTACTGAAGACAATTTGTGAAACTGAAACAACACAAGCAATACAGATATGATGAATTTACATGTGAGAAGGTTAAAGCTACATGTTTAGCATCTAACAAGCTAGCCACTTCAAATTTGCATTACGTGGTGACAATGGCACATTCTAAATGTCACTTAAGGACAATTAAGTATTAAACACAACTTACAGACATTGCCCTTGCAAACACAAAATGTAGGAGATTTTTTTACATTAAAAGGCAAACCGAGAATGAACAGTAGATGGCGCTATTGCACCATGCAAAGCATATAATTAACATCAGCTGATATGATGGGGAAAATACAAGGAACAGAACACTCCCCGCCCGGGGTCTATCAAGATCCCACATTAACTAACTGAAGCTTCCTCAGACAAAAGCAAAACCACTTCTGTAACAGGCCGAGAGAAAGTCCTTTTGTTGCCATCCTTGGATGCAGTCACTTCAATCTTCCGAACTAACCCATCTTGTCCTGGGAAGGTATTTGTGACAATTGCCATGGGCCAGTCATTTTTTTGTTTGAGCATCTTTAAGTAGAACGACGTCTCCTTTCTTCAAATCAGGTCTTCCGCTCTGCCACTTGTGGTGGAACTGCAATGTGTGGAGATACTCACGCTTTCATTTGCCCCAAAGATATCAGCAAGATTTTGTACCCTCTTCCACTCTTCCTTGTACACAGCTCCACCCTCGAAGTTGCCGGGAGGAGGCGGCACAGACCCAGTTTTTAAGGTCAGCAGCATTGATGGAGTGAGGATCAAAGTTGATTCTGGATCTGACGATACAGGGACAAGAGGACGAGCATTCATGACCGCAGACACCTCAGCCATAAGTGTAGACAAGACTTCATGTGTCAACTGGCATCTCTTTTGATCATGTAGCATAGAGTCCAGGATGCACCTGGCGATCCCAATCATCCGCTCCCAAGTGCCGCCCATATCGGACGCATGGGGCGGATAAAACACCCAGGAACAATTCTGTTTGCTGAGGTATCCCTCCACACTTGGACATCTTCAATTCCCTAGCAGCACCAACAAAGTTTGTACAGCAATCAGACCGAATCTGCCTGGCAGGTCCTCTGATGGCAAAGAGTCGCTTCAAGGCATTGATGAAGCTACTGGCGCTCATTGTCTCTAATAGTTCTATATATACTGCTCTCGTACACATACATGAAAACATTGCTGCCCACCTCTTGGAATTGGAGTGTCCTCCTCTTGTATGGCATGAGATAATATCCCATGTTCCAAAGACATCAACATCAACGTATGTGAAGGGGGGTGCCACTTGTAGCCGCTCTGCTGGTAAGCTGCCCATTTGTTGCTGTTCCGTTTTCCTCACAGTTTCTTACATGTAATGCATTTGAACAGGACACTAGCAATACTTCGTTTTGCGCCAACTATCCAGAGTCCCATCGCCCTCACCGCACCTTCTATAAAGTGTCTGCCCTGGTGTTTCACAGCTATGTGATAGTGGCGTATCAGGAACACTGACAGGTGATGATGGCCGGGAACTATAATATGGCTGATGTCATTCAAATCCAAACCTGACTGCATCAGGCGACCTCCAACTCTCAAAAGCCCATCAGAGTCAAGGATGGGGTGCAGTTTCAACAGGGTGCTCGATGAAGAAATGTTTGACCCCTCTTGAATGCACTTGATCTCGCCTTGATAGTGCTCTCTCTCTACACACTTCAAGAAACAAACTTTAGCCTTTGCAATCTCGTCTACTCTGGGGCAGCAGGCATGCCAACCACTGCAACTGTTGGTTTGGGTGGAGTGAGAGAAGGTGCGAGCGACATGGATCAAGTGTGCTATCGCTCTAACAAGAGTGCTAAACTTAGAGAAGTGCTCAAAGCGCCTGGGATGTACAACATTTTCAGGGATGTGCAAAACATTTGTAGTTACCTGGGGCCGTATCTCAGAGTCTGTAGCAGGGTTAACAAGGTAATGAGTCTTCTGAATGGACGGGTGCAAAGATGGGTTGGTAAGAAAAGCTGGTGCTTCAAGCCCATGTTGTACTCCTAAGAAGAGCTGCTGCCACAGATCTGGATCCATGGTCAGCTGGATCCAATTCAGATGGAACATATCTCCACTGTCCAGAGCACAATGACTGTTGTATACATTGGATCCTTGGATGGTCAAATCAGTCTGAGGTGCCAACTTCGCTTTTCCACACACAAAGCCGACTCCCACTTGAGCTGAGACCCGCATATACGCCACTGCTGCAACAGCCTTTACCGATGCATCTGCAAACACACAAAGTTCTCTTCTAAATGCTTCTGACATAGAAAAAAATGTGTAGGCACGTGGGATCTGCAGCTCTTGTTGGTCTTGCAATGAGTTCTTCCATTTAATCCACTCTGCCTCCATATGCCCTGAGAGTGGTGTATCCCAATCCCCTCCGAGGCTTGTGAGGTCCCTCAGTAGTAGTCTACCTTGTATATTGACCGGGGCAAGGAACCCTAGTGGATCGTAGAGACTGTTCACTATTGACAGGACCCCTCTACAGGCAAAGGGCTTTTGGTCAGCGGTGATTCGGAAGGTAAAAGTGTCTGCGCCAACACTCCAGGACAATCCAAGCCTGCATTGGATGGGTGGATCACCAGCAAACAAATTCAGATCTTTGATATCGCATGCCAGGTCATCAGGTGGAAAGGCCTCCAGGACAGCAGACCGATTAGAGGTAATCTTGTGTAACCTGATATTAGAGACAGCAAGCACTTGTTGAGTTTGTTTCAAAACACTGATGGCCTCATCCTCTGTGCTGAAAGATTTCAATCCATCGTCAACGTAAAACTCACGTTCAACAAACATTCGTGCTGCACTACCAAACTCTGCTTCTGCTTCTTCAGCAGCCTTCCGCAGGCCGTATATAGCAACAGCTGGTGAGGGGCTGTTTCCAAAGGTGTGAACTTGCATCCTATATTCTGTTACCTCGCATGCCAGATCATTGTTCCTGTACTACAGGAAGTGGAGAAAGTCTCTATGTTCCTCCTTCACCAGAAAACAGTGGAACATGTGTTAAACATCAGCAGTGATGGCTACCTGTTCCTTCCTGAACCTCATCAGCACCCCCACTCGGCTGTTGTTAAGATCAGGACCAGTAAGCGGAACATAGTTAAGTGACACCCCCTCATACGCTGTGCTAGAATCAAAGACGATGCGGATCTTGCCCGGCTTTTTCGGATGGCAGGCACCGAACAGGGATAGGTACCAGCACTCTATTCCCCAGGAGAGGTGGTGCAATTCCTGCATGTTGTCTTGCAAGCATGTTCTCCATGAACTCCAAGAAATGGCTTTTCATGGAAGGTTTCTTGTCTAAGGACCGCCGGAGTGACATGAGATGGTCATAAGCAAGCAGCCTGTTATTAGGCAAATTTCAGCTTTAGCCCTTCTAGCTCTTGTTCTGCTCTGAGGGAATCCAGCACAGCTTGCAAACAAGCTTGTTCCACTTTTATCTCTATCTCCCTTTTCGTATACGCTGCTCTTGCTTGAGCTGCTTCAGCCTTTGCTTTAACTTGTAAAAGCATCATGCTAGATTTTGAGCTAACTGAAGTTTGAGCCCCATGAGAGGTTGTGGATTGTGTCTCAGATTTAGCACCTCGGCTGTGTTCCATCGTTTACTAGTTTGTACAGAGAGTTTGGGAGGGTTAGAACTGCTTTGTCTTTCTTGTTCATGTAATTTGGGATGGCACTTATTTTGTGGTGCTCTCCTGTCTGCTCTGCTTGCTGTGATGCCGTCTTTTCACTGTTATGGCCTCGCTAGGAGGATGGTTAGCTATCCACACAGTTTTCTCTGCCTGCATCTCTTCACTCTGACTGCTTCCTGTTCAAAATGGGGTTTTTTTCCATTAAAAGGCATACCGAGAATGAACAGTAGATGGCGGCATTGCACCATGCAAAGCATATAGTTAACATTAGCTGATATGATGGGGAAAATACAAGGAACCGAACAGATCCCAATGGGAGCATGTTTAAGGAAAACAGAAAACCCTCAGAGATGGATTCCGATCCATTTAGGCAGACAGAAAAACGTTTGCCTGTTAGATAGGATTTAAACCATTCCAGAGCAGTGTCTCTGATACCAACATACTGCTCCAGATGGGAGATTAATATGTTATGATCTACAGTATCAAATGCAGCGATGAGAAGGATTAGGACAGCAGAATCTCCAGAGTCAGTGACTAGTAATAGATCATTAAAAACTTTAAGTAGTGTTGATTCAGTACTGTGGCGGGCTTTGAGACCAGATTGGAGAGGTTAGAGGATACCATATAAATCCAGAAAAGACTGCAATTGTTTCTCAAGAACTTTAGGTAAAAATGGAAGTTTAGAGATGGGTCTGTAGTTAGAAAGAATTGAAGTGTCCAAATTGGATTTTTTAATCAATGGCTGTACAACAGCATGCTTAAATATCTTTGGCACAACACCTGAGGTAAGGCTACGGTTCATGATCTCTAGTATCCTGGAACCGGAAGTCTCGATGGTCTGTCTAATGAGAAGAGGAGGAATGGTGTCTGCTGGACCAGATGAAATGTTCATTTGCTCAATAGTTTTACTTAAGTTAGAGAGGGAGATTGGCTCAAACTGACAGAAAGTCATGGTGCAAGTGACAGAGATAGAACAGTCAAACAAGGGGGGGGTTCATAAGAGCTCTAATGCTGGAAATATTGGACACAAAGTACTGAAGGAGTGTTTAACTATTCACTGAGGAGGTGTCCACAGGCTCTTTTTTGGTAATAGGGCGCAAAGTTTTAAAAGGTGCAACACTGTCCATGATGTTATGGCAGGTAGAATAAAAAGATTATGTAATTTTGTTGAATTCTTCAGTATCGTGACAAACAGGAGTTTGAGCCTCGATGGCACTCATAAATGCAGCAGAAAAACGAGTAGCAGTAGCAGACTTAATAATACGGTCCAGCGCGTAGAAGCGCAAGCTTTAAAGTCATGAGTATGAAAAGGAACTTCAAATAATACAGGCATATTTTCAGAAAAGACAGCTTCATGGACCTTAACGTTTTGCACAATAAGCTCACAAGATAGCACCAAATCTAATGTGTCCCAGTACTTGAGTGGAGTCATTCCCAGACTGAACAAGATTAAAAGAGTCGATAAGATGGATAAAATCTTTTGACAGAGGTTTGGAGGGACAGCAAACATGGATGTTAAAATCTCCAACAATTAAAACACGATCATATTTGGCCAGGGATGCCGCCAGAAATCTTGGGCCCCGTGAAAGATTATATTTTTTGGCAACATTATTATTAAAATAATATTACTAGCCCCTAACAGGGCCCCATGTAAGTGCTGGGCACCTAGAATCGTTCTGACCTTTCCCCCCCTGGCGGCGCCCCTGTATTTGGCTATGATGCCAGACAGAAAGTGAGAAAATTCCTGAATAAAGTCCTTATTATATTTCAGGGGATGGTATATTACAGCACAGAAGACAGGTTGCGGGGGGTCCAACTCAAACAAAGCTGGAGTACTGGGCCTCCAACAACTGCTTACATTTAAAACATTTTTTTAAAATAGACACTAAACCTCCACCTCGTCCAATATAATAGTGAGTTTTGGTATGTGCAATCGGGCGGTAAAAGTTCTGAGAAGGGGCTCAACTCACCAGGCCGTAGCCAGGTCTCTGTAAGGTCTGGTTGTCTTGAAATGGGCGGGGCTTTAACAGGTATGTTATTTTAAGAATGCAATTGATATGTATTGATAAAAATTTTTTATATTTGATGCTGATTAGAAAACTACATGACAGCATCAACATTGAGCTTCAGATCAGTGGTTTTGATTACAATAACAA
>JBBMFX010317981.1:0-18915 GCA_037832545.1 Rhabdalestes septentrionalis
AAAGAGTTGTTTTTTAACCCAGACATTTAAATACAACATTGTAGAGCAGTAATTACAATACCGTGATACCGTGAAACAGTGATATTTTTATCCAAGGTTACCATACCGTCAGAATATTATAGCGGCCCATGCCTAGTTGCAATATAGGGCATGATAATTATTTACTTTGATGTGGACACAATCAAAAACAACTTAAAATGCAATATAAGGTATCAGTGCTTCTTACTTTGAACATGGGGAATTAAATAAAAACCACATCACATTATATCAACATCATCAACAAAGACGAAGCAAAGCAGACGGGCGCTTATAACTTACATTTTTTCCCCTAACAGACAAGGATTTCTACATTTTCTGTGACGATTCTCACAAAGGGAGCGTCCAGGGCTCCGTATCTCCCAGTTCACTGTGATGTAATGAGCGGTCCTGGTTACGTAGCTTTCCATTGCCCTTGAGGTCCACTGTGGTGGTTTTGTACACCATTTATCCACCACACTTTCCCATCAAAATATTTAAGGGGGAAGCCAAAATCGCTTGACACACTGACATGCGCACCATGCAGTGAAACTTTTTTTCCCGAATCGAGGAGAGAGTTCGGTTCGGATCACGGATCAACAGCGATCCGCTGCACCACTAGAAAGCACCATGTGCGCTAGCTGGTTAATGCTGCGGCAGGGGCGGGGCAGAGGATCGATCAGCATCATGATGTCTAGCGGCCATCGGCGATTATGATGAATAATGAATTACACTTTGGTGCACAAACCACACAAATATAATGAAAAAAAGGAAATAGTAGGAAAATGCAGAAAGCAGGCACTTTAAAACCACACTGGTGAATCAATGATGAGTCAAGTTTGACCAAAATAATTATATTACTATCACTTAGAGCTACAAAATATTACAGTATCACTGGTTCTATGTAACATAGGAACAACAAACTACGCTCTGCGTAACGTCTAAAACTCCGAACATCAACACAAACAAGGAGAACTTCCATACACAGAGCTGTTTGGCCATATGAAGACAATTTAGCATTTGTTGTGCCTCCAGCATGGATCTGTGCCATTCTAAGGGTAAATAAATAGACAAACACAACCTAATTTATAGGAATTTATTTGAAGTTTCACACCACAAAGACTACATAACTGGTCCAGTTTCTAAAAGCACTATGAACAATGTCGCATTTTAATAATTATGTCTTGTGTTCTGACAATGTATTCTTATAATGGAGCACCTAACCACAAGCCTCCACACAAAATTAAACAGCAAAACAGTACACAGTCATACAGCAGTATGTATTTTTTTAGTGGACTTTCCTTTCCTTGCATTCTGAGGATGCAAGAAAGCAATAATAATGTAAGAAAGCAATAATAATGTGATCACCTTACATTATCTCACTCCTCTAGTTCTGGAGACAACCCTGCACTGCTTAGTCATAAATTTGTAACGTTTTCAAACAGCAAAACAGCTGTTAAATGAGAACATATAGTCACTGAGTCTACTCCCTCAACTCCACAGTCATCCAGATCATCTAACCGTTAGTACTCCGGTGGGAAACGCGGGTTCCGGTGGGAATCTCTACTCTTCCTGAGAGCATTCTTATAACAAAATGTCAAAATGTCTGGGTTCTACCTTCTCCATTCATGATATGAACATTCTTATTGACCTCTAATGCATTTTCAACTGACTTTTCTCCTAAGCATGCTGCATTCAAATAAGATAATATGATCCTTTGTTAGTCCAACAAGTGGGACATTTGCATTGTTACAACATCAAAGTGGACGGAACAAAAGAAGGAAGCAGAAGTAACATAATAAATAGAATAAAAACACAATTAAAATGTCACAAAGTTTGTTATCACTATATTCTTACTGTATCACTCCAAAGGATTAATACACAAGTAGCACAATTTATAATAGTGATAGGAAACAATAATTTACACATATTGAGCTAAAAACCTGTTGGGTTCTGCAGCTTTAAAAAAGCTGCTTTTAAAGAACTGATGTATCCACTATGTCCTTTGCTGTACTAGGTCAGAGGAGGGCAAGGTTCCTCTAGGTGTTCAAAATGTTCCTAAGACTGTAACGTGACCTGAGTTTATCACAGTAAAAATCTGAGAGCTGAGATGCTCATGATGTCATTAGAGGAACATTCACCACAGATCACCTTCAACAACAGAAATACAGTTCCGAAAAGAAGGCACTTATTCATCCTCATTCTGCAAGACTACTTTCTCCTCAAAGTGATTTTCAAAGACAGATACATGATATGGACAAGAGTATTGCGACAGCTGACCAATACTTGGATAGCACAAGTAAGCAGTCATGCCCAAACCCTGAAATTCAGGGCTGTCCCAATACAGTGATTCTCATTTCATTTCTGAAATTAAAACTTGGAGGATGTAGGAGAGAGGAACAAAGATGGCAACAATTACAAGCAGAGATCCACACAGTATCTTCTGCAATTCCTGAATAAAAAAAACCCTATTCATAAATAGATGTCCAAATAAATCGTTATTGATATTAATCACCTGAACCTTTTCAAACTTAAGACAGCTGAAGTGATCAATGTCTTCAAATCAGAACCTGACCACTTACTCCCCACCTTTCCCCTGAATTTGGAGAAAATCTTTAGATATCACAAATATTTACATCCTTTGCTCTACTAGCGGATCAAACGAGGGCAAGGTTCCTCGCTGCGTTTGCAGCATTCCTAAGATAGTAGCTTGAACTTCTCGGAGTTCAAATCTGATAGAATCTGTCTCATTAATCAGATGTCCAAGTACACTTTGTTTTACTTTTATAGAATACTGTCATCACAGGTGCACATGAGTTTACTGGATGAAAGTTGATCCCTACTTTTGATCCATTTTTTGGCTTGTGAAAATCTGTATCTAAAACCTAGAGCTTTATGTTATATTTAAGTTATATTTAAGTTATATTTTCTTGATGTGTCTACAAAATGAAAGAAATGTATTACTGTAAATTCCGGACTATAAGCTGCTATTTTTTCTCAAATTTTGAACACTGCAGATAAAAATACAGTGCGGCTAATGCTTTTTTTTTTCATGATGCCCAAAAACATTTTGCCTCGTAACCAGACCTGGCGCCAGGCATGGATTTGCGGATGGACCTTTGGGGAGGCACACATTTTTCATTTCGGGTTGATATGTTTTATGCACAACTCGGCCGCATCTGTGACGAGTGTTTAAGCTCAAACTCCCGGACCAATCCCGGAGCCTCGTATTCCCAGGGCGAGCCAGAGTGAGTCCGAGGGCGGGGCATGGCCCTCTAAAGCCCGCCCACGATGAAGATAATGAAGATGAAGATGCCGATTAATGACTTTTCCTGGTAGGCTGCAGGTCATATGTGATATATCTTTTTACCGACTGTTAGGAGATGGAATGTTGTTCCTGCACTGTTCAGTAAAATAGCAAAAGCAGCATAATGTGTGTGTTACAGACACTGTTCGAAAAAAAAACCCATTTGCAATATGTATTTGTTTGTTACTGTAATGTTTAAAAGTAAGATATCTCATAATACAACGTGAGACACAACCGTGTGGCTTGTACAAGTACAAAATTGATTTTCTTTCTAAAATTAGAGAATGCAGCTTTTAATAAGGTGCGCTCTGTGGGCCGGAATTTACGGTAATTTTAATTAATTAAATAAAAGGAGGATATTCTTCTTTCCCTTCCTTCCCTAAAGTCCCTTTGAAATGTGCATGCCCTTTGCTCCACTCGCAGGTCACCTGAGGTTCCTCGAGGTTTTCAGAACATTCCCAAGACAGCAATCTCTCCACGAATATATCACTCTACAAATCTGACAGCCGAGCCACTCACGGTCTGCTTGGACGTTCAGGCAGAAAAATTAGAAAGGAAACCACCCCAGTGACAGTATGGTAATGCAGACTTTGGACAAATTTTGATTACTCAAATAGGTGGCTCCAGCTCTAAATGAATTTGGTTTCGCAGACTACATGAATACATTCAAACATACTAGTGTTCTAAAGAAACGATGCACAATGGTATTAGAAACATATCAGTATCTTCAGCTGACTGATGATAAAAATCCTGTCACTCAACTTGATTTAAAATCTAGATTGGTCTAGATGTGACCAATATTTCAAACCAATACTTGATGACATGTTGATAGTATTCAGAAAAGCAAGACTATGTTGCTGGACTTGGTTTTTACTGTGACATATCCCATCAACCGAGGGACCTTCCACATACAGGTGCTTGTCTTTCTTAATTAGGAATAGTGAATTCAATTTGGAACAGGTGGAGTCCAATCAAGGTTCTCGAGGACCACTGAAAGGGGTCAGATGCACTTGAGTGTCATAGTCTGAACACTTTTTAAATGAGGTATCAAAGTTTTTTATTTTAAATAAATAACCAAAACCCTGGAAACACCTGATTTTGCTTTGTCATTGTGTCATTTTAATGTGCGTAGACTGATTATAAAAATATGACTCCAATCTATTGTAGGATGCACCTTAGACAACTTGAAAAGGTCCAAAAATTGTCTGTATGAACTGTAAAGCTGAATCACATAGATGTAGTCCAGAATTCTAGGTTTAAAATGTCAAAAGCCTAGAATATAAATGCACCATTAAAGGGTACCATTACCAGTATTCACAGTCAATGTATCACTAGTGTATAATTTGGAAATGTCATTTTAATAATCCAAGAACTATATTCCATAATATAAAACCACTGAAAAGTGGTGAAAACATGAAATATATATAAAGTATATTGCTCCATATCAGATACTCTACAAAGCATATTTCAATCTAAGCTACCAAAGACTATTGAATTATTTATTAAATCATTCAAATTAGCTCAGCCAGCAATTATGTCCTCATTCTATTCCCTTACATTCATTTGGCAGACACATTCATCCAAAGGGTCTTACAATAAAAGGCAAAAACTTTTAATCATATATCCACATTTGTTGTCTATGAATTTATAGATATGTGGAAAAATCTAATATAACAACCAAGCTAATAATATCACAGGACTGAGAATTCTTGGCTGGTATCTGAACAAGGTGCTATGAATTACGGGAGATTTCCTCTGGTAGTCGTCGAGTTAAAAAATAATTGCTCACTCAAAAGAGGCAGGTTAAGAGTCTAAGCCTGCCAAGTTCTAGGAAAAGCATGTGCTGACAAGCCAGGCTACAATTCTCCCATAAGCCCGAGTTAGAGCCATGCCAAGAGCTATCCAGCACACTTTAGAAACAAAGAGAAACACATTTTAATAGTGTTGGAGCTGGAAAAACTGTAAGGCCAGGAGTATGACAGACTCCAATGTGGCCCCGCAGTGGAGAACTACACAGTAACGTGGCACATTGGAGCTAGAAGAGGAAATCCTCTGGTACTTTAGTCCCAGCTAGGATAGCTAAAGTCCAGCTGTGATACAGTGTTACATAATATCAAAGGCTTAGCTGATGGCTTGTACAAGAGGACGCACCACAGTCAGCAACCACTTGCGAAAAAGTGAGAGAAAAGTGAAAGAGGGAGAAGTTATCTAATCATGATTAAATGTCCCATATGAACCAGCTGAGCATCTGTATCAACACAGTGTAGCGTGTGATTATTGTGTATGTGTATACACTGTTCATAAGTGTACACTCTTCCAAATGAAGTTATTAAAAAGGGTTCTTTGGATTCTTTAAAGAACCTGTGGATGTTTCTGTTAAGAAGCATTTTTGTAAATGATGTGTAAATGTGAAAAAGCTTTGTCAAAAAGCTCCACATCAATTAAACATTAAAGTGTTATTTTTGAAGTGTGTGTTTAAAACTGATTAGGAATCTTTACATTTCAAGTGTGTAACATATGAAGGGGGCCAAGAAAAAGAAAGAATAGGAGGTTAAAAGAAAAGTGGCTTTAGAGAAAAGGAGTTTTTCCATCTTATCAGGACTTGAGAGGACTTGGTGTGATTCCAGGAAAAGTCAATGTCCTTTTTCATCTGAAAGAGCTTTTCTCTCTATCAGCATCCTCAGTCTTAGCTCTATGGCTTCTGTCAAGTGTGCATACACACACACACACATACACACACACATAAGGTAGAGAATAAACAGACCATAGAAAGTGAAAAGAGCAAACACCAACACATTTATAAGCCAGTAAAGATGTCTGAGTTCTTCTTTGGACATAAGATGAGGGCTGCTTATCCACTTAGAGAATTTTCTTAACAAACCATTAAAAGGTTCTAGGACACGGGCCCCAGTAGTGATTTTGACCCGTGACATACACTGTATGGACAAAAGTATTGGGACGACTGACCAATACACCAAGAGGAGATTTAATGACACTGCATTTAAATACATAGACTTATAGAGTTGGTTCCCATTCCATTTCTGTGGGAATTTGTGTCATCAGGTACTGATGTTAGACGAGAAGGCCTGACTCCCCGTTTCGGTTTCAGTTCATCCCAAATGCGTTGGATGGGGTTGAGGTCAGGACTCGTTGGGGGCCAGTCAAGTTCTACCACACTGAACTCATCCAACCACGTCTTTATGGAACTTGCTTTATGCACTGGGGCACAGTCATTCTGGAATAGAAAAGGTTCTTTACCAAATTGTGGCGTTGTCTTCGTGTGCCGAAGCATTAAGGTTAAGCTCTTCGCGGAAGGCCCAAACCCTGAAAAACAGGTGTGTCCCAAAAGCTTTGTCCACCTAGTGTTTTTTTTGTTAATCTGGTCAAAATTAAGTTCATTCATCAATCAATTATTCATCATTATCATGTGTCCTTAAAGTCCCTCAGACTGATGTTTAAGTTTGATTGTCTTATGCACAGCAGCCTACTACACAGCAGTCTACTACACCACTAAAACATACTGAAAATGCAGTATCAGGAACAGGAACATATGATACTGCCCAACCCGGAAAATGAAACCCCAACCTGGATTTGTGTGGCTAAACTAAGGAAACAAATGTTAAGTCACAGTGGGAGCAGGCCACACTGACTATTTAAAGACATTACAGAGACCTGAAAAATGTCTGATTCATGGCCTCTTTGTTTCCCTGATGTCCCACCTAAACCAATTGTAATTCATTTTACAGGAACAGTTTCCATCCCCTTTTTATATCTCACAATTAAACAGGCTGTTCATTTAAGACTGATTTATATACATGACTTTGGGTCTGTCTGCTCTGGTTCTGCTCTTTACTGTGCCTCAATAAAAGAGTTGTGTGTACTTAAACAATACTTGTAACTTCATCAGGGATAAGCGGGCCTAAACCGATTTAATCTGAATCCGTAAATTAATGTACATGTGTCCCCAGTCAAGTTCTTCCACACTGAACTCATCCAGCCACGTCTTAACGGAGCTTTCTTTGTGCACTTGGACACAAAGGATGGAACAGGTTCCTTCTAAAATTGTGTCCACAAAGTTGGAAGCATGGCGTTGTCCAAAATGTCTTGTTATGCTGAAGCTTTAAGACTGATTTCACTGGAAATAAGGGGGCCTACCCCAAACCCTGAAAAACAGGTGTGTCCCAATACTTTTGTACATATAGAGTATGTACCATACTATGTTGTGTTGCTTTGCATTGAATAAAACAGTTAGACTGCCTGTTACCACATTGTGTCAGTTTTTCATGTATTCAGTTGTTCCATTTAAAATGGCAATGTGTTACTGCATATTGACCAAGAAAACAGGGTTATTAATTAAAATGCTCAGTCAAGTTAGGCATCTTAAAACATTTGCCAAGCAGTGTAAGTACACATTAAATCAGGGAGAGATGCACGCCATCATCAAGCAAGCCATCTGCTCATCACCCCTGATGTAGTTGTAGAGTAATCTATGAGTCTGATAAGGCCGGCTTCAAGGTCAGAGACAGTCTGTCTCACTCCAGCTCCAAATCAGCCAAGATTTCAACCCTCACTGAATCCCACATCTTAAACCATCGCTGCACTAAACTGTGGCATCACTGCATTCATGACAAAGTGCAGAGTGAAGAGCATGGCAAAAAAAATATGGGCTATATGGTGGGAAAACATCATCCTAGGACTTTCTTGGTAGTGTGTGCACTTTTTCAAAGCATTCATTCATGACTAATACCAGCATTTACATCCCCAGGCCACACATGGTCAGTATCCTGACAACTGACTTCCATGTGATTTTTTTAATAGAAAACCTACTCTTCAAGAATGCAAAGGGAATTATATGTAAAACAGCAGTTATGTGGCCTGCCAGCAGCTATTAAGCAACTGTTCAGTGAAAAGTACATTTACACTAGAGGTCGCCCGATATTTCGGTTTTGCCAATTAATCGGCACCTATAGTTGATTCCCAGAACTATCTGTGTTCTGCAAAAATCCACATGGATAGTTTTTCCGGGTTACTTTTTGTTTCAATTTGAAAGCATGTCTTTAATTTACCTCCATATTTATTAATTTATTCATATTTATTTCATATAGCACATTTTCATGATTCAGTACTGTTTTTTTGTTAGTTTTTTGTAGTAAAGTTCAGTACTATTTTACATGGAGTGTTGTGTTTTTATTTAGTTTTTTTATTTTATTTCTCCAGTATCCATTTAAAAAACTATCGGTTAAATAATCGGTTATCAGCAAGTACGTACCAACCTAGCTATCAGTATCGGTAAGATTCAATATCGGTCGACCTCTAATTTACACAATTTTATTCAACATTAATTTCGCTAACACACACCAGTGGTTTAATACAGTAATGTAGTATATCCACAAGCCATGCAGTATGGCAGTATATTACAGTGTTTTCACAAACTACTTCAGCAGTAGGAGTCTAGAATCTAGAATCTGGTGTTGTCTGAAACGGCTGTATAAATTAGTGAGGTAAAATGTTATAGGTCACAGAATGTCACACTTTGTCTTAAATCACACTGACAAGTCTACACCACCTTATTGAACAGTTAGAGGCAGTTTGAACAGGTGAAGACATATTTTGGTGATGTATTTTTACTAAAATGCAATTTGTATTTAATTCGCCTCCAAAGCAATTTTTTGCAGCAAACATGTCTTAGCTGGTCAACTACTTCTCACTAAGTGAAAAAAATGACATCCATTTACATGCAAACAGTGTCTTATTAGATGAAGGAAGCCCTAAAAAGGTTACATAAACATTTCAGGAACAGTTCCACATTTTATCCAACACATAGGCTAGCTATCAAGATATACCTTTTGTCCAGAGGTTTCTTCTAGAGCTACTAGGCTAATACACAGCGATCAGCCACAACATTAAAACCACCTGCCACGAGCAGTCTGTGGGGACGGTACCTTGTGCAAGGGTACCTCAGTGATAACAATAGAGTTGGGATTTGAACCCACAACCTTCTGATTGCAGGGGCAAACCCCTAACCACTAGGCCACGCTGCCCCATATACTCTGCCAAATAACTCCACAACATGTTAGAAGCAAGCCTTTTTAGTCCTGTAAAATGCAAGGTGGACACCCATAGATTGGACTAGTTTGCCTGTGCACATCTCCCAGATCTTCAGTTTGACTAAAATCTGTAGAATCACTGAGAACTGTTTCTGTCAAGTTTTTCAAACCACTCCTGAACAATTTCGCCACTGCCAAAAGGACACCCCGTTGCCAAGAACAGGTGTACTACTTCAGCAATGTTTAGATTAGTGGTGTATGTGAAAGTAATATTCACATGAATACGAGGACCCATGGTTTCCAGGCATGTTGTCCAGAGCATCACACTGCCTCCAACAACTTGCCTTGTTCCCACAGTGCATCCTGGAGCCATCTCTTCCTCAGGTGAGTGGGACCCACACACACATGCTACAGTACTTCTTGTATGGGATCAGACCAGACAAGCTAGGCTTCGCACCCCACACACATCAGTGAGTATTTTGTAAAAGATTCACTTTAGGTAGGTATTAAGCACGAGATATTTGGTAAGTACTTTCAGAAAATCACTCAGATCCTTACACATGCCCATTTGTCTTGCTTCCAACACACAAACCGTTAGAACTGGATGTTCACATGCTGCCTAATATATTTCTCACCCCTTGGCAGTTCCTATTGCATCAATAAAAACAGTGTTAGTTGATTGAACTGTCAGCGATTTTGATCTAGTGTAACTTTACATATTATGGTATTACCCAAATGATCACTTACTTGCCTAGGACCCCTTTCTGAACCATCAATCTTAAGAGAGCTAATGGTGTTTAGGGATGAAAGTTTTGAAGATGATAACAGATTTTCACTATCCATTGTTATGCCACCCTCATTTGCGAGCCAGGTAAGTTCACCTTCTAACCTTAAAAAATAATTATATTTAAGCAAAAACTTTAATATGTGATTCATATAAAATTCATCAAATATCCTCAATGCATGAATGTGGTACTGATTGAAATTGTTGGATTTTTAATATCTCTGCTTGTTTCAATGAGGTACAATTAAGAAATAAGGAACATCTATTTACAACATGATTATTATTACTGAGAACTGTGACTTCAGGATGTATGTGTAGTGAGTGAACACACAGAGGTAGACTGGAGGTTTGTGGGTTTTACACTGTGTTGCCGTTCCTGCTCCTACAACCTCACTGCTCTGGGTGCAACTATTATGTAAGCATAGTCAATGTTTAGGTTGAAGACTGAATCCCAGGTACTGTGTACTTCTAATAGATGGGGAAGGGAAGGGCGATCCTAACCGCAGAGTGAGGCCAAATATGCTTTCTTGGACTACCAGCAAAGCCTGGTGGCGGAAGAATGAGGACTGAAATCTCTTATTTTTAATTAGGGCTGCGCAGGTAAACAGGTTGTTATCATGTTAACATATTATTTAATCAATGCCAAAAATGATTATACGTTTTTGTGAATCCTTTTATTTTGAAAGCTTTTTCTGCTCATGGGTGCATGCGTATTATATGCACCAAAGTAATGGGATCTATGACCAATACACCAACAGGGATTTTAATGACACTGCATTCAATTACATAGTGGAGTTGGTCCCACTCTGCAGCTGCTACAATGCTCTGGACTCTGAGGGGAATTTATTTGTCCATTACAAACTAGATAAAATGCAAATGTACTGGCAGGGCAAATAGCTTTGGTTTAATTGATATGATTACATGTGTGATTTGATTTATATTTGATTTTATCATGTACAAGTTGAGACTTACAGAAACATTTGAACTGCAGCTGTGTCTGTGTTAAAGGGAACACTGCTGTAAAAAAAAAAACGCCTTATTAGTTTAAAGTTTTTGCAAACCAAATGTTATTGTACTTTTGTTCATATAAAATAAAAGTGCTCAATACACTACGTTTGAATTCATTATGTCATTTTGCATATAACAATGCAATCCTGATAAATCACAGGAAACCATGTGATTAATCGTGCATACATTTTTTTTATTGGCCAGAATTAATTCTAATGCATGGTCATTTTAACTTAAAATGGTGAAACACAATGGTAAAAAACGCTACTCTTTGAACTCTTAAAGGAGTTCTAACATTTTTATGACAATATTGAGGATCCCCTCCAGGTCACTAAATCTGTGCACTCAAGTGTTCTTGTATTCCATTGTGCTTTATACGGAGGGAGAATCACCTTGAGGGTAGGGACTAATTAGCCCTTGTGTGAACACTCTTCCGTCGAGTTCGCATATAAAAGATGAGCCTTGAGGTAGCATCCTAAAATTCTTTTCATTTTTGTACAGGATCAGCTGAAGGGCAAAACAGGCAGAGCACATGCCTTTGGAGTGACCGAAGGAATGCATGTGGAACTGCGTCAGCAGGCGGAGGGTTAAGCGATCTCTGCTGCTGATAGCCTCGGCTTGTCTCTCCCAGGAAACAGGAGCATTGTTATGCAACAGTCTTGGTTTCAGAAGCCTCCTTAGATTCCTCTGATAACAACAATATGTGGACCTGTGATACATTTGCGGTTCTTCAAACATTGAAAGAATGCTAAGGACCTAAAACACTGCATATAAGCAATCATCTGTTAGCTGACATAACAAAACTGGATGTTCTCCAAAGAAAAACGTCCTGCTACGCGGAAAGCTGTAGTCAAGCTACGTTTACATGTTTCTCATAAACACCCATTCACATGAGCTACTTACAGTCTACACAAAAGTCAAGAAAATTTCGAGTTGCTGAAAATAAGTGAACACTTATTTAGAGTTTTAACATAAGAAATGCACAATATATGATTATTTTGCTAGTAAACAGTAACTGCATTAAAATGTGCAGAGATAAAATACCCTACAAAGGAAAGAAATCAACCTTTTTAAGCTTTAGCATATAACAAACAAACAAACATTACTTGCCGCAACCCTCTAAACGTGTTACAACAGGTAACAGACAGTGTTTCTTGTTTTCTTTTTGCTATTTATTTGCCTCCTCTGGGCTAATAAAAACTTACCAAATTCACTCTGCTTGAATATATATTTTTGAAAACAAATGATGCAACAAATACAAAATAACTGCGATCAGCTCAAAATCAGCTGAGATCAGGTAATAATTATCACCTTCTGAACATCAAGCGCTGGCAATTACAAATGGGCAAATGCAACTTCAGTATCTCAGTCAGTGATGAAAGAAATAGCAATAGGTGTAGTTACTGCTTTTACATCATACTTTCATTAATTAGGCCCCAAGTTAGAGATCATTAGTGGGAAGCAGATCCACTAATAAAGTTACATGAAGCAAGAAGTTAGAAAGTCATTAACAATTACTGCTGCAAAAACCCTGCAGTAGTTTGGCGGCTGGTTTTGTGTTGGTTAGGGTGTTGCCCCTGCGACCAGAAGGTCATGGGTTTGAATCTCAGGACTGCTAGTGTCATCACTGAAGTTCCCTTGAACCCCACACACTGCTCACAGGACGCCCCTCACTGATGGCAGCCCACTGGGTTACATACAGAGAATGAATTTAACACTGTCTGCTGGGTTGTGTCTGCACATGACTCTAAGAGGCCAATTTACTTTATATTCCATTGTCTCATTTTACAAAACACTGTAGTCTATCTTGAGTATGTACTGCACAAGGGTTTGCTAAAGTTCCTCCAGCGGTCTTCAGTAAAGAAGAACTTGAGTCAGACTTGGAGTTCTTGAATTCCAGCCAACAGTTAAGATTGATATCAGCTTAGCACCACGAGATGCACATGTGCAATCTGCCAGTGCTGACAAAGTGCGCAGAGGCGTCAAGAGTCTAGCCTGAGAGCTGCTGTCGATGAGCTTCAGATGGCCAGATCCATAGTCCGGCATGTATGGAATGAGGAGCAGGTTTGCAAACCTCTCGTCACGAGATCTCACAAGTCTCCTGTCTGCTTTGTTAACTCTCTCAAACTTCAAAGAGTAACCAGTCAGGGCAAGTGACATTTGGGGTAAGGGGAAACCCGTGCTAATTGGAAATTTGGGTAAACTAGTTTTTGAAGAGAAAACACATCACAGGATCACTGATCAGTAGTCTATGGTACCACCTAACAACATCACTGAAATAACCTAGAGGCCAACTGTCCTGAGGGCCCTGTTTTATGCTGACCTGTCTTGCTTAGAAGCATAGAGCCTGCAGTGTAAACTGTCTCAGCAAAGGCCTCTGTCTGGGATATGCTAATATTACTGAAGTCATGAGTGTTTGTAGCAATTAGAGGTCAACCGATATGGGTTTTTCAGTAGATATTTTGGAGTCAGGGTCAGCCGATGGCCGATATATACTGCCAATATTTTTTGCCTAATAATCGAAAGTTTCCCCCTCTATTGGAGGTAAAATATCACACTAATAACACAAAGATAAATACACAAAATGTCTCAACTTGCCAGGTATTGAATAATATATAAATATAAACACAGCAGCATCAAAATTATTAGTGCAAGCAAGTAGCATGGGCCACGTGTTCCACAGCAACAATAATACTGGGTAAATAGGTGTAGTGCACTTGGATATCGGCCGATGCAGACACATTAAAAAATGCCAAATATCGGCCCGATATATCGGTCGACCTCTAGTAGCAATGGCACAATTGTTTTCACTGCAGTCTATTGAGTTTGAAATACGTTTTGGGCTGCCTTAGTCAGCGAAAGAACTCGTCATTAAAATCAATGCAATGTAATCAATTGTCTTTTTTAAGAACACACAAACTAAGATATTTCTAACATCCTCTTGCAAAGATAGATTGCAAGAGGATGTGCAAGAGGGTCTATATGGACAAACATATTGGGACACACCTGCGATTCAGGCTTTGGCTTAGACCCCTTATTTCCAGCGAAGGGCTTAATCTTAACATTTCGGGATAACAAGACATTCTGGACAACGTCATGCTTCCAACTTTGTGGACCCAGCTTGGGGAAGAACCTTTTCTATTGCAGCATGACTGTGTCCCAGTGCATAAAGCAAGCTCCATAAAGACATAGCTGCAGGAGTTCAGTGTGGAAGAACTTGACAGTCCCACACGGAGTCCTGACCTCAACCCCATCCAACGCATTTGGGATGAAATGGAGTGGAGATTGTGAGCCAGGCCTTCTTGTCCAACATCAGTATCTAACCTTATGAACACTATACAGTGATGTCAGTGATGTCCAACGTTTTATGCAACATGGAGCAGTTTCATGTAAAAAAATATATTCACAGACTAGTATAAATCCAACTAAAAACAAAGTACTCATTTTTACTAGCTTGTGAGCTAATTTTTTTTATGTACTGTATCACATGACAGAGACAAGCATTTTCTTCAAAATCAAAGATCTTTCAGACTCTAATAATAAATCAATTTTATATTCTGTCTTTCTGTTTTATTCTTTCTTTTCTGTGACTCACGGACCGATACTGGTCCTTGGCCCGCTAATTAGGGACCTCTGTTCTACGGAGTGAATGGGCACAAATTCCCACCGAAACTCCAAAATCCTGTGAAAAGCCTTCCAGGATGAGTGGAAGTTGTTGCAAAAAGGAGGGCCAACTCCACATCCCAATACTTTTGTCCATATAGTATATGTATATTTAGCACATGCATACTACTCACTTTGATGTCAGGCTTTACAATATATTGTTAGTTAACTATAAATGCAGTACTGGCAGTTGTAGAGCCACTAGAATATTGAATAATGTATACTTTGTTTTCTGTGTGATGCACCTACGTTTTTGCAATACATTCTAGAAGAAAGTATGTGTGTTATAAGCGTCTATGTAACTGTGATACGACATTTGCTCCAAAGTGTTTTACTCTGGTGGCTAATTCACCACACATGTTTATGACCGCTGCTTTTTTCCGCCTGAGCAGTCTCTGTAAAAGGCCTCTGGAAACTGTCGGAGAAAGCTTTGACCCTTCACTTCAAACAGCTGATCACTCTTTGGACACTACACAGGCCTCAGACCTGCTCTTGATGAAGGGCAGAGCATAGCAACTGGCCTTGACACGAATATTCATCTCCTTTCTCTAAGATAACAACCTTATCTTGAATAATGCCCCCTCAATCTTCCCAGATTTACTGTCCTGCAAACTGTAAAGTTTTACAGCCCTGGATTCTGCCAATCAGCTGCAAGGCCTGAAAGGTTTATGGGCAGTCATGATGTGATTATGCTTAAGTACAGAAGAGCTACATCAGACCATTTTACTGAAAGAGACCTTCAGATGTGATATGTTAAAATCATGTTAAAGTTAACTCAAAATGGTCCCAATTTGCACAGTTAAATAGAACCAGTTCCATCCAAAATTATTTCAGAAATGTGAAGCTTTTGCCTGCATATGATATCCAAGCTAGTTGAGATGGGTTTTTTTGTCCTATTTTTTAACTAGACAATCACCAAACAACTTCATAAATTGTTCTACTCAAATTCCTGTCTATTACCTTTAAGAACTGGAGAGTAACTAGTGGATCACTCAAGAGAGGGCAAGGAGCAAAGTCAAGCCACATCAGAATTCACACTTCACCTATATGACACACAATGACATATTCAGCTGTCGTAAAGTGCTGAGAGTGCTTTCATTTCAGAAGTGAAACATGCCTGACTCAGCCAACCGTATTGTATAGTTGGCATGAAAACATATGTTTGTTTAGCATTTAGGCACTCCCAGGGGATCCTGGGAAACAAGTCTCTTCTGGAGTGAATGAATGCTAGTGGAATTCAAATAGGAGCTGGTGCTTCTTAAGAACTTGGTCCTGGAATCAATCAATTGCACAGAAGGAGTGTGTTTGTTGACATGTTTCTTGAGCTCACAACCTCAGTTACTTTTGTTGGTTATAAAGTTTGAGGTGAGAAATAATTTCAATTTTTAATTACATTTGTGAAATAAGTCTCACTCATCTCACTGCTGGGAGTAGATCATATATTCACTATAACCTCAGCACAGGACAGGACAGTTTTAAAACTTCTTAGTGGTTCATTAGGGTTCTAGGATCATTTTTTTTCTTTTTTTAATAAAAACGCTAAGTTGCTTTAACATAACTGAGAAAAACTACATGCTTTTTATTAGCCCCATTTGTCCCATTCAAACTTCTTACTTGAGTATGTATGTTTTACACTTATAAATGAAACTCTGTTTGTGTTCATTTGCATTGGTTTTCCATTTCCATTTCCTATTTCTGTGACTTAGTTTTATTTTTATGATTTTACAGCTGTGTTAGGAGAGGTAAGTGACTCAGGCTAGGGTGTATACCAAAAATCAGGTTACGTCAGATTCGAAGTAGCGGACCCGATATTTATGCTGGGTCTGGTATATATACACATATACACACACACACACACCGTATTCATGAATTACAATATAAGACACTTTTCTGCCTCTCAATATAGAGTGATGGTCAGGCCAAAATAACAACAATTAACATTTTTATGGTGGAAATTATTGATACTGAATACTACAAAAATATAATGAGAGCATTTTTAGTATTGTTGCCCAACCCCAGTCAGAGGTGCAGAACTAAAACTCTCAAAGCCAAAAAAACCACACATAAACTGAATGTAAATTTAATTACATAACCAATCATAGTTTATTACATTACATTTAAAACAACAGCATTCTCTTTCTCAGCTCTGTCCATTTAACGCTCAGACATGCACATGCATGCATTGATGTCATTATTATAAAATATAAGGGCCCCACTTTTACCTTCTATCTCATTTTAGAATAACCTCAACCTGACTTGAGTCATGAGGTAACTAATCTAGTATGAATGAGGCGTAGCATTTGCTGTCTTACCACATTCTCCTAAACTGCTCCACCTGATGAGACGAAGCATCAGCAACATTATTGATAATAACTAAGAGCAACCAAACATGACGCCATAATCCTCGATGTGAGTCAGTCTGGCCTATTTCGCTTGCTATCAGGGTGTTCACCCTTATGGAGGTCAAGTAGGGGTTTGTGTTGTTGTAAACACTGCTCTGTGTTCAAAATCTAAGATACCTCACTATCACACTTCGGCCTGTAGAAAACAGCTCTTCAGCAGCACCAATGAAGCTTAGGAAACTAAACCTCACACGTTCAGACTTCCTGTGTGTGATTTGTTTCCCAAAATACCAGTAAGCCACCTGATATCAGACCACAAACATGAGTCCTTGCATGTTTACCTGAAGGGCTGTTTGTAATGAAGGTGTTATACAGCTGCTTTTGATTTTTTTTGCGATGATAATGTTCCCTAGTACTGCAGGAAATGCAGAATTGGGGCACTACAAACTGCACCCCAAATCGCTTCTAAAGGCAGTCGGATCATTATTTCTGTCCAAGATGCACTTGACCCTGTTCATAGTGCTGCCCACTAATGGCTGATTCCCCAAGATGCATGCTAATGTTGGCTAATGTTGGACTACATGTTGGAGGCACCAATTAAAGATTATGAAAAAAAAAGAACTCTGAAAAAAAGATAAAATCTACTGCCGAATGAAGTACAAAGGGCAACAAGGCACTGACATTCCATTCTTAGATAACTTTAACCTATGAATTCTAGCTACATGATAATACTTCTCTTGGGCGAGATTTAACAGAATACGAAAATGTTTGAATACTGAGTTATTCCTGAATTTTGTTACGGTTTGTGGTCTGATCTCAAGCCTTGATAAACATCAACTGCAGGTACATCATATGAACAAAAGTATTGGGACACATCTGTTTTACAGAGTTTAGGCTAGACCCCTTATTTCTAATGTTAAAACTTCTGGATACCAAGACAAAACCATGCTTCCAACTTTGTGGACACTGTTTGGGGAGGAACATATTCCAATCCAGCATGACTGTGCCCCAGTGCATGAACTGGAACTGAGATTGCGAGCCAGGCCTTCTCTTTCAACATCGGTACTTGACCTCATAAATGCTTCACAGAATGAATGGGCACAAATTTCCCACAGAAAATCCAATATCTTGTGCAAAGCCTTCCAAAAAAGGCTGTTAAAATCTGTGTATTTGAAAGCAATGTCATTAAAGGGGGCATATTATTCAAAACTCATTTTAGTTATAATAGACCTATGGGCTATACAAAACATGGTCTTGAAGTTCTTTGCACAAAATCACTCTCCCATAAATCTTCACAGTTTCAGGCCCTTTCAAAATGAGCCGTTTGGACAGAGGGCCCAGTGTTACATCCCACTGGGCCAATCTGCATAGAACCGCCCCTAATCCGTCGAGACGCCACTCACTTCATTAGTTGAAGATCCACCATTTTGTCTGCTAATTTTATGAGCACAGATGAGATGAGCACTATGGCTACAGGCAAAGGCAAGTCACACGTGAAGTGTTGTGATGTTGGCTGTAAAGAACAGCACAAATCCCTGCACTTTCTCCCAGAAAAAGAAAACCAAATAACTGTGTGGGTCCATTTAACTTTCAATGGCCATGTCCCAGCAACAATCGGTTACGTTCAACCTGAAAAGTTTCACAGTAAGTATTTAAGGTGGAACAAAAATTTTGAATAATCTGAGACTAAGGAACTAAGTTAAGGAGTGTTGTGAGGGGGGGGGGGGGGGGGGGGGCTCTGTCCCCCCT
>JBBMFX010318299.1:0-18909 GCA_037832545.1 Rhabdalestes septentrionalis
ATATTTTGTCCTGCTTCTTCCAAAATGAACCAACCAGGGGTACAAATTCGGTTTGTTTTTGGGTCCCAGTGCCCTTGGTGGTCCCACTGGGTGGCATAGTCCAGTCTACATTTGGCCTTTGCCTTTAACGTGGATGTGGTTTGTCCCCTTTTGCTGCAGTAAAAACCTCTTCTGGGAAGGCCTTACACTAGATGTTGGATTTTTGCCTGGCATGTGCAGGGAGGGCTTTATGTATTGAGTGCCCATAGTGCCTGTTTTCGCAATGCTAGTGTCCCCCATTTACTATTTTTTTTTGGCCTCGCTTTATCTCACTACAACCCCACAACACCCACAACCCCCTGGTCATAATTTGAGCACTTGCCCCTCTAAAAGTCTTTGCATGGTTTCTGAACATTGCTGTGAGGATTTGACTGCACTCAGCCCCAGGAGTAATACTTAGGTCTGGTGCTGCTGTTGGATGATTAGTACTTGCAGACCTCCAAGAATTTGTCACCCCCACACTCAGCACGTAGAAACAGCAGGAAATGAGCTTAAGTGCTTTGCTGCAGCAGTGAGAAAGATGCAATTCCTTTCTAGTCGATAGCTTTCTAGTCACATTCCCTCCATCTTTTTCTGGGTAAAAAGATTGGGGCCGAGTCATGTTAGCTGTCCTTTATAAACAGGGGAAGAAAAATAATCAGAAATGGAGTTCACTGACCACAGGTAATCAATCTCCCGCAGGCATCAGAGTGAGTGTTGAAGGTCTGTGGACTGCTGAGGTGCAACACTCACAGAACCTCAAAATTAAATACTATTTTTGGCTCTGCTATCAATGGCAGATGCCATTTGGCAGTAAAATGCAATGCGAAGTTTTGCTGCAGCACTTTTGCGGCGTCATGTAGCAGTGAAGTGACCATTTGACTCGAGTTTGACTCTAGTCATGCCTGTTGCTCTATTAGTGCTCTCAGCAGCACATGCACACAGGCACGTACACACATTATAATATTCTCTTTCTTCTGTCTAGTGCTTTACCCTCTAATGCCTGATCAGGGAATTGAATGTGACAGCTGATCTTTCTGTAAAGGCCTTTTATGGTCATTTATGAGGTTAATGAAACCCTTTTGGCAGTTCATAGTTACATTGAAAGTATCAGCTTGCCTTTGATCTTTTACATAATTCCTGTCTGTACCATTGAAACAGACAGCAATGATATCATTATTTAGAAAGTCGACTGAAACTCCTTTCAACTGACAAAAGAGGAATAGATGTAAATTCTGAACTTTCAGATTCTAACATAAGGTCATGCATGATATTTTACGCCTGCTGTCTTTTGTTTTCTATATTAAATAGGCCTTAGGGCTTCTTTGTGTCATACTTGAGCATTTCTATTTCAGTTTTAGGATACTAGTGTAGTGTAGTGTGTATAACGTATAGGCCATATACCTTCTAAAGAGACCTGTTTACTGTATGTCCCCATGCTGAGGGTGAGATTTGATTATGACCACTGAGACCAGAAATGTGATGCTTGTTCAGTCATGAGCCAATTATCCAGCACATTTCTAACATTTACTCCTGATATTCATTTCTCCCCATAGTCAAGATACATTTTGATATTAGAATGTTAAATAGTTGTATAGATTTGATGAAACACAAAGTTGGGTCTGACAATTACAACAATGCCACAACTCACAAACCAACTATTTTCAGATTTTTGGATAAATTGCCACTACAGCTTCTCTTCTCTTAAAGAAAACCAAATAAAAATGTCATAAATCAGCTAAAATATGTAACTATATTTTCCAAACAGAGCGTGATGACCCACATTCTGCACAATTATCATTTATCTTAATCAGGGCGGTGGAGCCTGTTCCATTGGTCATAGGGCCACAAGGCAAAGAAACACCCTGAGCAGGTCAGCAGTTCATCTCTAGAATGTGGGAGAAAACCAGAGTACCCAGCAGAAATAGAGATTACATGAATTTCCACATAGAAAGAACAAGTTACCCAGGATATCTTTGTATTCTCTAAATCTTTTGTGTGCTTTCAAGATGAAATAAAGATTTTAACATTCTAACCTCAACCAAAGACAGGATTTGTATAAAGAAAATAGACGCATATCTACATTTATTTTTCAAAACGTCCAATATATAAAATCTTTGCAAGAATAGAGTAACCAACTAGAATAAGATGTTCATTATGAAATCAGTTTTTTTATATGACATGTTTAGCTGTGGTGTCCAACTTTAATTATTTTGCAGAATACTAATTTTTCACGAAAATTAAAAAAACTCGATTAAAATAAAATTTGACAGCAATGCACTTATTGAATTAAAACTTTTTCTTGTAAAATGCATTCCTACAAAGGTACCACAAGAGGTTCTGTGAGTAATGTCTGACTATGTCTTTTTCGTTAAATATGTGTAAAGAACCATTAAAGCTATGACAAACCTTCACAATATGTAAAGATTAGGAGATTGCTCATTCTTCCAAGAAACAATTATGTGTAATGTGAATTATGTGTTCTTTAAATTCACAAGTCATCTGGCAACCCTACCTTTATAAGTGTAAGTGGGTAACTATTAAGTTTCTTCGGAGATTTAGCCTTAAAGATTTTAATTAAATGGCCATATTTGATACATGGAAAATCATTCCTTTTATAGCTAGCTACAGTATATTTAATTTTGTGGATTTTTATCATTTTCCACCCAGCAGCTTTATATGCTTTAAGATTATATACATTTTTGTGTTAGTGCTGTATGTTTGAAAAACGAATGCTGAAAAAATGAATCCCTCATTCTCTCTCTCTATCTGTAGGTATGAGATCCGTGATGTTCACCTGATAGAGGAGAGTGTTCTGGAGGCTCTGAAGGCCAAAGCTGATTTCCAGAACTTCAAGCCCCGCCCCTTTAACATGCTAGAGTTCTATAACCGAACAGGACACGACATCAGAGACATGCTTCTCTCGTGCCAGTTCAGGGGGTCACCTTGCCGGCCTGAAGACTTCAAATTGGTGAGTCTGTCTCCTTTGAGTCCGACCCTGAGGAGCCGTTTTCAATTACTCTGCAGTATCTGTTAACTCCTGATGATTAAATTCCACCAAGGCTTTTTTTTTTTTACATGTCAGCCTTGAGATGTTTAATGGATTTGTCGCTGTTCGCTTCTGGAACGGCCCTGAACAGGTGCTGCGTTACAGCGAAACAGGATGTGACAGCGCATCATTTAAACAATGTCACGCAGCGAGGCTCACACTCGGATTCCCCTCAGCAGTCTCTAGGCGCTTGAAAGAGGTTTATGAGAACACACAAACAATAGCACAGCTGCTGTCTGGGATGAAAGGTGTAGATAGAAGTAGTGAAGAACCGCAGAGTTTGATCTTCAGCATTCACTGCTGCTAAATGCTTTTAGTTGGAGGTGACAGCATCACTATACACCCCTTGGAAGTTGCTATGGTGATACTTTATTCCTCTGGGCTACAAGGGAATGAGTGAACATGCCCAGATACGGGGACAGTCGCTCAGTGCAGTCTCGGGGGGAACCAGTCTCAAACAACCCCTCCCTGGTGGAGTGTGTCTGCGCTTCAGTGGGCGCGACTGTGCCCTAGTTACCGAAGATTTACACCAGTATGCTATTTTTATTTGCATATTCAAAATACATCCACATACAACCCCCTATGTTAAGCAAAAAAGGGGATTTTCCTTCAGCTAAGCCTTGAAAGCTTCCGTATGAGACTTTTTAAAGAATGGCACAGTCACAGTGTCCTTTTTTTCTCCTCCTTGTGCTGCTTAAAGCCCCCTGAGCAGGTCTAAAATACCCTACCCCGCAGCCTTTAAAATAGGTCAGTGTTAAATATTAGATTTGGTGTGAGGTATGGGTTTGGAGGGGTGCAAGGGGGTGGGGTGCTAGCAGATTCAATGCTTTTTTGCTCTCCTTCTTTTTTCTTGTACTGACTCACTTATATGGGAAAAAATAGCACTGAAAAACACACCAGACCCCATATCGCTTTTAGTGGAATTCACACAGCGCCTCACTTTTTCTCTTCTTCCAAAATCTTTAACCTCTTAAATGGCTTCCATCTTCACTCCTGTCAGTTAAGAATATCACAGGTAGTCTGAACTGTTTTCGATGTGGTTACTGAATTATAAACTTTAGAATATAATAAGAATGGAAATTTAAGGGATATGGAGCCAACCATTTAAACTTGAAACATGCTGTTACTTGTTTATGTGAGGCTCTGTATAAAATCCTATCCAAATTGATATTTTAAAATGTTCTGAAAGATTTGGAGGGAAGGTTAAAAGGGCCTAAAACCATCCCACTGTAAAAAACAGCCCAAGCTTGATAATGATCCAATTTCACATTTTTAACCTTAAAATTTAAAGATTCCATATCCAGCATTTAACTTGTTTTTGTTTGTTTGTTGTCCACTCATTTAAGTGGATTTATGTATCTAGAACCTGTTTGACACAACCAATTTCCAACTTCTCCACATCCATTATCCTTTTTTATTTTTTATTTATGAGCATTTCAGACGGAATGTATGTAAATGATCTCTGGGCAGATAGGCACTACATTTTATTTAACAGCCTGGTTCATGCCATTACACAATTCCATGTGCTCTGTAACAGCCACACATGAACTTAAGATCACATGAACCAATGCCAAGTGCTCATCAGAGGAGAATGAAACCCTACAGCAGTGATCATCAACTGGCAGCCCACTAGCTACATCCGGCCTGTCAGAGCTTTCCATCCGGTATAATGAATGGCCGTCTATGGAGCTAGACAGCGAAATTCAGCACTCGCCTGCAAAAGTGCTCTGAGAGTGGGAGTTCTCCTTATATTAAAGTGTCTCTGATATTACTGAATCAGGAATAGCCCAGTGAGGGGGGAAATATGTTCCTACATTTATTTCTAAATCAAGTGAAACAAGCCTTCAATCTGTCAGTAATCCGCCCATCATGTAGCGCGCACTTCCGTGTTTACTATGTGCAGCACATATGCATGGAAATTATTTTCAGTTGTACCGAGTTTAAATGGATATGTGTGTGTGTATGAGGAAACCGAAATGGATGCGTATCGTATATCTTCTATGAGGACAGTGGACTAACCTGCCTAATTTTGAGTTTTTGATTATCCCCTAGTGGCTTACTGAAGTACAGCTAATATGAGTCTGTTAACGTTGACAAAGGCTAAAAAATAACAGACATTTGGAAGGAAAATTAATATATCAAATAGTAATATATTACTTTTATTTTAGGAGAGCATCTGACCCTCACAGTGTCTGCCGAGAAAAACTCTGGCGCTTGAACAAATGTAGTTGACGACCCCTGCCCTACAGTGTTGAGCAGTGGAACACAGGAACTATGTTCTCTGCAGGGATGAAGCTCCATCTATTCCTTTAGCATGAGTTGGAGGGGTGTCAGCTCAATCTGACCTCACTAATGGTCTTGTGGATGAAAGCAATCAAATCCTCACAGCAATGTTCCACCAGCTAGGTGTCTACAAATTTTATTTTAACCAGTGACAAATTCTGTCTGGCTTTAAAAGTGGCTGTTGTGATTTACTAAACAGGCACAGCAAGCCTCTTAACACCCATAATAAGACAAGGGGGGGAGATGCTTCTATTTTGTGCTTTTGCTTATTGCGTGGCAATTATAGGTGTTTCCTTCTCACAGATAAACACTAGAAATGAACTGTCTACTCCATCTGCTTACAGCATGCTAAATAACACCATGAATAACTCCCATGATTTTTGCTGATAATATGGCCATATGCCATTGTTTGTCAGAGAAAATAGATTTTTGGAAACATTCATTTATTCATAATTGAGTGATCTTGTGGGCTCTTGCCATGTTTAAGTATACTTAATTTAATGAAGAAAGAAAAAAACTGTAACAAAATGGTTTAATTAGATAGATTTTAAACTGCCATTTTGGGTTGTAGAGTTTGCATCAAAAAATGATTTGATAGTTAACTTTCCAAATTTTAATCAGGATAAATCATTATGTTGAAATAATGAGTCATTTCTTTCTCTCCCCAGGGAATTCATACCAAACGACAAACAAGTGGTTGCCAAACAATGATTAATATTGTGCCGATAATATGTTAATGTTAATTCAAATTTCAGGTAGGCTCAAAATACACCCCTTGCAATAAATTGAGTAAAACATATATTGGTATACTACGACAGGCTTTAATTTATACTTCTTACACATGGTAATTATGTCTAGCTGAGGCTGAAGATCTAAATTTCAGTTTGACTGGAAGCTTTGCCACAGAACAGAAAGTATTTTTTTTTGCATTGCTAGATTTTACCAGTGAGGGTTTTGAGCTTGATGTCATTTGTCTAAAAAGCTTTTTACACTACAGTATCCAGGACAGAAATCCTCCAACATGTCAAAGAATAATTTGCATTTCTGGATGCATGGCAGGGGGCCAGAAGTGCCATCATTACTTCACCCACTCAGTCTGCGCCTGCACATCAGATGTGACAAAGATCTCTGCCGTTTAGCACTGTTGTGCTATGTGCCTGCTATTAGTTGCTATGTGCCTGCTATTAGTTGCTGTGAAAGGGATAATTTGATGTAAGATGTAGGAAATTATAGTTTGGTTCAGTGTTTAGAGAGAATTATTATGTGCCAAGCAAAACCATTCCTTCATGTTTCCTTGAATAATTTACATAAAGCTTCAAAGAATGGGTCCATTTCCCATCAGGGATGTTGTGCAATATGGATACACTGAGATGTTTGTCTTTGTCCCCTTCAACTCATTTAAATATTGTATGGTTTCATGGTACATGAGAACAAGGAATTTCATGGTTCTCACATGTCCTGAAAAACCTGGAAATGTAGAGAGTAAGTCATGGAAAATACCTGAGCAATGCAGCAAATGCTGAAATGTGTTGGACATATTAATGTTGTTCTGATTACAAGAGATGTTTTGTGTTACAAACTGTACACATCAATTTGTTTTCCATTTTATGTGTTTTGTGGAGGGATGCATGTTTAGGCTGTGTAGTGATGGATGAATATCTCACACTCAGACCTCTAAAGGTCTGAGCTGAAGGGTATTGACTGTAAAACCCTACATCTGCCCTAGATTTTTTTTTTCTTTAGGGAACCAAACATGGTTCTTCCATCACATAATGTAACGAACCCTTTTTGGCACATTTGAACCTCCCACACAGACCTCTACAGTGGAGCAGTGCACCTGAAATCTCTGGAGTGATGGAGCTCTATCCATTTGGGATGAGTTCAAGTGGTGTTTGTTGTCCAGAACCAATCATCAGAAGAATGTATAGATTGTAACTGCAGCAAATGGTATCTATTGTATCTATTAATACAACTGATTTCAAAAGAAAACACTGCAGTAGTAGGTATCTATAAACCTTTGGACATGTAGTGAATTTTCTAACTTTCTAGGTTTAAATCAAATCAACAGCCAGTATCAAATTATACACAGGCTAATCATGCATCATAGATGAACTAAATGTATTCTGTCTGCATTGGCCTAAGACAACATTTCAGTTGTATGCTTGTTTTCTGTGCTTTGTGAGGAACTGCATTTAATAATGAGAAAACAATGAAAGCAAATGGAGCCTGCGGCACTGCCCTGGCCAAACATGGTTTACCTCTAATTATGTGAGCTTATAGAGGCGGCAAAGGCTTGCTTCCAGTACAATGACCAGGTTTTATAGTGAGATGTGCTCATGTGTGTGTGTATGTGTATTTTCTCATCGTTTTGTTATATGTTTCTGCAGAAAAGAGCAGATGTGGTGTTTCTGGGCAGCTTTAGTTAGTAGCTATTAAGCTAACTATAATAGCATTGTTAGCAACCCCATATTTATCACATTATTAGATTCATCTTGTATTTTTCTACCTTGCTGGAACATTTAATTTGTTTTTCTGTTTTTGTGACTCTATCAGTTCAACCCAAAGTGCTGTATTAGCTTGAAAAGTGGTGGTGCATTTGGATCATCTAAAATCTGGAATAAAACTGGAAACATTAAAGAATAATAGATTAAAAACTGAACATGAAAATGTAACATTTTTTAAACTTAAATGAACATTAAAATGTAAAAATGAAATATGTAAGCTGTTACATTAAACAAAATTATGAGAAAAGCAGTAAGACAAAATAATGAAAATGTTGAAACTATGCTCGCTGTAGTGTAAAGTGTTAAGTTAAGACATCAGTTGTGTTGATGTAACACTAATTTCTCCAACCCAATAAAATAACTAAAATAAGTCTTTAACCATGTTTTCAATGTAATAGTACATTTGCAAATAGTTCTTTCAAATCTCTTTGAATTCTGTTAAGGAGAGCAACAGTGTCATGGCAAATATATTTGTATTTTGCTTTTTATAACAGACATTATGACAAAAGATCATTACAGGAATCCTAGCCTAAGCCCCCCAGAGTGCAAGCCAGATGGGACTGTGATCGGTAAAACCCCAACCATAATCCCCTTAGTGCAAGACGAATAGACCTTGAGACTCAAAAGGAGGACTTGCCTTTTGTGGGCCAGCACCAGATAGCAAAAAAACAACACAATGAGTGATCAGTATTACGAGCAGGGATGGAAATTGTTGGGATTTTACTGCTACTGATATTGGTACTTATTTTTATTTTATTACTCACTGGTAATATACAGTTCTCCAGAAAATAAAAATAATATGAAAAGATAAACTGGCCCCTTATAGTCATGTGTGAAAACACCACAGTGTAAAATTCATTCTCTAAATTAAACCCATTCACCAAGTGAAGCAGGGAACTGCCACAAACAAGAGGCTCACTGGGAACAGTGAGGCATTGGTTCCTTGCTCAAGGGTATCTCAGTGATTACACTTGCAGTTTTGAGATTTGAAAAAACAACCTTCTGGTTGCAGGTAACTTGATAAGCTCTAGCTGTTAAGCTCTAGCTGTCCTGTGAAATGTTTCAATTTTATGTGAATATTTTATTATATTCCATTTTTTTAGAAAAAGCAATTCCAAATATAAAATTCCAGCTATGTAAGAATGCATTAACAGTACATAACTACTGATAAAAGAACTATTTTTCTAGGAGCTGATTGGTATTTGAAGATTCAGGATATTTTGCATTCTCTTTCTCTCTCGCTCTCTTTCACACTCTCTATGTCAGCTAAAAGTGTTGTAATTATAACTTCCTGCTACTTCTTTTAACATTTTATTTAATCGTTAACATTTTACAATTTTACCATCCCTAAACACCGACGTTGTGTTCCAGGGTCCCTGCTGCTTCACTTATGTCAATGGGTTAAACGCAGCAAACCAATTTTGTGCTGTTCACAATGTGTGCTGTTGGTTTGTTCACTAATGACAAATAGACACTTCGCACTTTTATCCACATCTCATCCACATACACTCCTGCCACTCCGGCCAGCCAGACCTGCCCAGGTGTGGATTTCAGATGGGAATTATGTTTTGTTTTCAGGGTTTTTGTGAATAGTCAGAGCTTCGTTGAAGCCCTGCAGAAAAACACTAGGCCATATTATGCCACTAGCAAGAATATAATACCAAGACTGAGGCAAAAAATGATTTTATTGTTCTGGAGCTGGGTTAGTTTGCCAGAGGAGTTACTTAATGTAATTTGCATGGCTGAATTTGGGTGAATCCATAGCTGATTAAGGATGAAGCTTGTCTAATCTCTACAGAACAGCGTAGTCATTAGAATGGAATGCTCTGGATGAGCCATATATGGAGACTAAAGGTGCTTTCACGTATGTGGTTCGTTTCATTTGGTCCAGACCAAGGGCAACAAATGATACATTGTAGAATTTTTCTGCCGTTTTGGGTCCTTTTCACACAACACTTGAGATCTCTGGTTTTGACCAGTTGAAACAAACCAAAATGCGTCACGTGACAAAATCTACATCATTCGTTGGCCAGATTTGCCATTGAACGTATTTTGCTAAACTGCTTTTTGATTGGTCAGAATGAACGTGCGGGTATCCCGCACTTGTATACTGCTGGCAGAGTTTCTTTGTCTTAACCCTGCACTTTTCTATTGATCTATTAAACCCCCTTTCCCAGAGCTGTTTGCTAAATAAGCAAAATATTGCTGTGTTCTTATGAGTTTTTGAAAGGTTGGACATAATATTATCATCGGACTAAATTTCGATGAGGCCCCGCACCTCCTCACAGCTCCAGATTTGTACGAGAGCCACCATGGGGCTATGTTGCTAAAGCGCTAACTGTAAAAATACGTCTCCTCATCCCATAATGCACAGCGCAGCTGACTACGGGAGCTAGATTTTTGCAAAAGGTGCAGTACTTTTTGCAGTTGGATTTGTCCTAGTCCGAATCGAGTTCTCACCACAAACAAACCGCTCCAGGGTTCGTTTGAAAGTGTACCAAGACCACATCTTCAAGGAGGTCTCGGTATGCTTTTTTGGTCTGCTTTAGGTGCGGATTTACACATGCCCAAACGAACTGCACAAACTAGGCAAAAAAACTCTTGTGCGATTCAACTGAACTAAACGAAGCATGTGTGAAAGCACCCTGCCTGTGTCCAACAACAACAACAAAAATAGTAACAGCAACAACAACAACAACAACAACAACAAAATAATAATAATAATAATAATAATTATAACAATAAAGTGCGCAGGAGTGGTAAACAGCATAATGCATGTGGGGATTGCTTAGACTTTGGGCAGTGCATTAAGTCTGGGAAATAGTCCCAGGCAAGACAGGGAGAGGTTTCAAGAGGAGACAAAAATTATTTGGCAAAGAGCTTTATGTATAAAAATGTAAGTTTTATGATAGTGCTAATTTCTACTCTAATATCATGCTAACACCAAGCTAGTAACCTGAATGTTGGATGTCAGTTTTTTACAGGCATTTGAAGCTGAATTCAAATCAGTTTTTAAACCTCTTGGGACCGTCTGACTTCTCTCATTAAAATTTCAGCTTTTTTCTTCTAATGTTTTGCTTCTACTATATTTTCAGTTACAACGTATATAAAATGTAAACCTGTTAAAAATTAGTTTATTAGCAGCAACAGTGATGTTCAAGTGGAAATTCTCCATCCGTTTGCATTTTATGTGCACAGATTTAAACTAGAACAACAATGCCTTTGAATAAAAAGCCAATTTGTACTATGAGGCTCATCCCCTTCAGATGTTTATACCCATTATACTACTGTACTTGCTTTTTAATTTCAGGTTTGCTTGGCTGGAGCGATCATTTCTATCTGCATGTTGTTCCAGAATGACTCAGAGACATTTAATGACACATAAATTGAAAACAAGTAGTGGTTAACTGTCCTGGTCCTGGAGATCTAGTCCCAAACCTAAACACCTATTCTTAATTCATGTATTCAAACACATGTTTTGGCTGAATCAAATTGGTTGTGTTATTTTTGCGAGCAAATTGCCCTTGCAGATTGAAGCTATGCTCTGCAGGAAGTCCATTTCCAGGAGAAGGATTCATGACTGAAAACATTTATGAATGCCCCACCCATTCTCAAATGGAACTTAAAACATGTGATAGTGGACATTGACAATAATTGGAATGGTTTCCACAGTTCCATTATATTAATGCTTACCATAAATGCTGCCGAATTGGTTTCAAATGCCAAGCAGAGGGTACAGCCATGATGGGAAACATTTCAGAAAGATGCTCACTCAAGTATCAGATGTCCTCGCTAATACCTCAAATGTGCAAACTCATTTGTGAAGATGTCACCCAAATGTGGGAGACATTGAAAGTCACAACATTTACTTTCTCCCCACAGGATGTTAACAGAGTGTCTAAGGTGCAATTTTGAATGAGTGGGACAATTCACTTAATGTGGGGGTTTATAGTTTTTTATTTGTGGCTCTTCTTGTCTGTATAATCCTGGATTCTACAGTTTTGCTAGGAGCACATATTATTACCATTTACACTCATTTTAGCCAGGAGATGGCCACACAATATTTAGAAACAAGGATCAATAAATGGTCCAAATGAAATTAAAGTAATGATAATTCTTTAGTTAATTTCATTTTGACAGCCTTATATTCAAGAGATGTGCTGACCTTATGAGTAGTGCTGTCTTGAATAATTAAAAAATGGAAGTATTTGTTTCATATCTATATGTATTATTTGAAAGATTTTTATTTTCTAAGCCATAATATTTGTAATATATTTTTTTAATGGTTACTATATTGCGGGGGAAAAACATCATAGTTGGTTTAATTTGGGCATCTGTGTTATCTCACCTAGATGAAAAGATACAGCTTAAGTGTGATGCCATTGCAAAATGTCAGATGCCAAGAAAAATGCTTCTAGAGCAACAAATGGAGCAGCTGACTATTAATACTATGTTGCCTCTACTGGATATACTCAGAACTGCAACAATAAACAAGTTAAATAGCTATGGTTACATATAAATTGTAAAAATTACTAAGACAATCTTTGAGAATGTGTTTGGAAATCCAAAAAAAAGAACTGATAACGACATAACATCATGATACATGACATCACACAATCCCTCACCATTGGATATTTGGGTTTTGGATTGGCGCTGTCTTTAAATTTGAAAAAGGTATTGTTGAACTATTTATTGTAATTTATTATTGTTAAGGAATTATGTAATATGATACTAACCGGGGAAATTTTACTTTAATTTAAGCATAAATATGAAAAAAAATGTTTTTCCATAAGTTGGTGAGGTGAAATGGGAAAAATACATATAAAATGAACTTGTGAAATGAATTCCACCTGTGTGCAATCTAAATGTCACATGATCTGTCTGTAAACACATCTTCTCTGAAAGTCCCCAGAGGCTGTAACTTGGAACTGACTTGGAAACTGGTGCAAGTCGAGTGCTAAATACAGAGGTATTCTTGAGCAAAACCTGTGTCAGTCTGCCTGTGATTTGAGATGCACAGTGTCTAAGAGAGAAAAATAGTTTCACAGACTAGCAGAAGTATTGGGATATATGTATATATAACCAGTCAGTGGGTGACATATAATGTGAAAGAAAATTGCACATCACATCACAGTGGTTGTATTATTGCAGTATATAAATATAATGTAAACTTTAGACTTATTTGTGATAAAATAAACTGCACTGTGTGTAAGAAAGAAAAAAGGTTTCACAGACTAGCAGTATTTTTGGGATATAATTTGTATGTCATCAGTCCATGAGCATTTTATTGTTCAGACAATTGAATTATGTGTAATCAGAGAGTTCATATGTGTGACATGTGTATAGAACCTTCAGTTTTTTAAAGGAGTTTAGTATTCTGATGGCCTGGGGGAAGAAACTTATGTTAAATCTGGTGGCATCAGTGGTGAAGAATGGACGAATATTAGAAATATATAATGAACTTTGCAGTGGATATTTCAGTGGTGAATTTAGATAGAAGAGAACGATGTGAGTGGAGATAAGATACAATTTCCTCCATCTTTTTTCGACTCTCATTCATCTTTTGTTGTTGTGAAATAGAGATAGCCATGGTGTGGGATTTTTGTGGCCCAATGGACAAAGACAGTTGAATGAGGAGAGGAGAGGGGAGAGAAGGGAGATGGTAGCCATTTTGCTATACATATCATCGTTATTTAGGTTGTTACTACTGGTATCTATGCAACAGAAATTTTAGGACAACAATTAAACCAGTCAGCAATTGCATATATATCACCTGTGTAATATTGTGTAGGTCCTCCTATTATCATCAAAATGGCTCTGACATTTTAAAACTTGGCGTTTTAAAACCACAGCATCTTGTAAGGAGCACCAAATTTTTAGCAGAAGATAATTTTGTTCTGTAAGCTGCAAATGGGATGTCCATCAATCAGATTAGTTGGTACAGAACATTCAACTGGTACTTGATCTGATTCAAATCTGAGGAATTTGGAGGTCAACTCAACAACTTTCTCAATCATTCATGAACATTTTGTGCAGTGTGGAATGGTGCATTATCATGCCGAAGGAAGCCCCTGACATTAGGGAATACTGTTGCCCTGAAGGGGTATATGTGATCTATAAGAGTGTAGGTAGGTGGTACTAATCGGAGTAACATCCACATGAAAACCAGGGGCCAAGATTTCTTAGGAGAACATTGCCAAGGGCATCACACTACCTCTGTTACCTGGCATTCTTCCCATAGTGTATCCTGGTGCCATATCCTCTACAGGTAGGCCTATTGAAACCTATTTTGATGGTGGACAGGAGTCAGTATGGGCACTCTAACTCATATGTTATATCATATATGAATATGATTTCTGACACCTTTCTGTCAAAGCCAGCAAAAATGTATTCAACAAGTTGTGATACAGTATATCTTCTTTGGGATCAGAACTGTGCCTCAGATACTGGCCCATTTAAACTTATGCTGGCCCACTTTTCCTGATTTTCTGCTTCTGCTAGCTATGCTAAACATACTGACCAGTTTTCAGAGAGAACAGGAGTGTATTACTGTCAAAGTACTGTTTAAAATGTACTATTATGTAATAATACTTCATGTAAAGGGACAGGTTTGACCCATTAGTTCTGATAATTGATGGCAGAAATAACATGACCAGTGCAAATGATCCAAAATCACTTGTAATGAAATCTTGACTTAACCTCATTGTGTGTCACAAAAGCTAAAGTACTTTTATTACATTATCCTACATCAACATTTTTCTTCCTTATGTCAAGTTAGCATTTCCTCTTGTTAGCAATATGTGCTCTGGTGTCATTGTGTTTGTATATGTCTAAGGGGGCAGCCATAGATTAGTTGTTTCTGGTTGCTTCCCAATCTCTTGCAGACTGTTGCATAAACACGTACTCAAGCCTGAGATCAGGCATGAGAAGTAAGTTACAAAGAAATTGCATTCATACATACATACTCACACACACAGCGCAATGTTCTGACTCACAAAATACGTTTTCAGTTAACATATTTAATCAAAAGAATATGTGTGTGTGTGTGTGTGTGTGTGTGTGTGTGTGTGTGTGTGAGTGTGGATGTGTGTTATTGTGTTTGTGATTTGTGTGTGCCTTTTCTTTGTTTCTCTTAGTGGATGCTCTGTTTCTATAGCAACTGAAGCTCTCTAATAAGTCTCGGCTGGCTTAATTTGAACCTTTTCAATTCTCTTTCTCTCTCTCACTCTCTCTCTCTCTCTCTCTCTCTCTCTCTCTCTCTCTCTCTCTTTCACTCTCATACACTCACTCATTCTCTCTCTCTCTACCAATGTTCACATCAGGATGTAAGGACCAAATGTAGTTACTGTAAGTAGAAATATAAAAATAATATGTATTCTTTTGCGAATTTGTACAAATAGTTTTAAGGAAACACACACACACACACACACATACAAACACACACATTGAAAAAAGTGAATTGTAGACACATCATAATCTAAATTAAGAATTTTGACTGTGAGTTGCCCCCCCCTTTGCAGTAACGACCCCAGCTCTTCTGGGAGTGAAGAGTTTTGTAAGAGGGGGATCCATTTTTCTCCACAATTTAGCCATGTTCAATCAGCTAACTAGTACTTCCCAGTCCCCCATCACTGTGAATATGAAGCCTAGAATATATGATTTACTTGAAGCTTTGAACTGCCACATCTTTTACTTGAACTGACTCATCTTTTTAAACTGTTTGTTAAAATGACACATGCTTGGAGGAGAACACTAACCAGACACCTGAGCTAATGGGGCTGAGTAATGGTGTAAGCTATCCTACCCACCCAAACTACCCACCCATATTTTTCTGAATTACAGGGCCAACACACAGTAGCACAGTAAGACTGTATGACTCTTTTTAGTATTTTTTAAATGTACCTTATTTACTGAAATTGTCCAGTTCACTGGCCCATTTACTTTTCCTTGGTCCATCTGTGGAAAATCTGAAGCATGTTCTTCTGCACACACTGACACACTGTCAGCACACTTTACACACTGGGTGGTTTTAAAAGACAATAAAAATTCACAGTAAAAAGCTGTAAAGTTAGTAAGGGAGATAGATTTCCTACTCGTGTTTAGAATTGTGTGTGTGTGTGTGTGTGTGTGTGTGTGTGTGTGTGTGTGTAAGAGAGAGAGAGAAAGCGAGAGAGAGAGAGCAAATTAAAAAACGTTTGAGTAAGAGAAAGAGAGAAAGCTTCAGGTCTTTCTCTCTTGCTCTCATTTCCTCAATTTTGTCTCTTTCCATAAGTGCCCCCCCACTTCCTATTTCTGCAATATCAGTTTTCTAATATACCATAATTATGTTTTACTGGCAGTGAATTATAAACGTGGCAGCAGAATTACCGAGCTTGCATTTGTGTCAGTGTGTGTGTGTGTGTGTGTGCACTTGCATGTGTTTTAGCAAAATTGAATGGGAAAGTTTTTATATTATTTTTATTTTGATATTTACCATATATTTACCACAGTTTTCAACTCTTTACTAATTTGGTTTAGGTACCTACAATTATTAAGCTACAGTATTACGAGAGTCGGTGGAGCTCCTCACATTACAAATGTGTGTGTGTCTGTGTGTGCATGTGTGTGTGTGTGTATGTACATATGTTCTCAGGTGTTCACGCGCTATGGGAAGTGTTACACGTTTAACTCTGGTGAAACTGGGCCACTGCTGGTCAGTATGAAGGGAGGCATGGGGAGCGGACTGGAGATCATGATGGACATCCAGCAGGATGAATACTTACCTGTGTGGGGAGAAACAGGTGAGAGAAACATGCCTAACGTGTTTGCCATGCAAATAACACCACAGCCTTGTAACTAAAACATATTCACCAGATGGACATTGATCAAATTAAGAGCAAATTACAAAAAAGGACAAATTAATAAAAAGAAGAAAAACATTATTATTATTTACATTTTGCACATTTTGGTTTAATTCACATTCTCTCTCTTCAATAACTTCACAGTTATCACTTTGTATTCAGTATCACTTTTTATCATGTCATTTTTCATCTTTCTCTATCTCTCTTCTGTGTCTTCTTGTAGATGAGACATCTTTTGAAGCAGGGATTAAAGTTCAGGTACACAGTCAGGATGAACCGCCGTTCATTGATCAGCTGGGTTTCGGAGTTGCCCCGGGGTTCCAGACCTTTGTATCCTGCCAGGAGCAGAGGGTGAGCTTTGTGTGGGTGTGTGGGTGTGTGTGTGGGGGGGTGTATGTCATGGGGATAGACACAAATGACTAGTTGCCCAGTTGTGGCATGACGAAAGAGCCCAGTGGCGGATACAGACGAAAGAGCCGGCTAATCACGCAGTTTTTATGAGAGCGCTCCACACGAGGAGTAAGGTTGACCTCACATGATCTGGTGGAGGTGACTGTACCAGGCTGTGTGGATACCTTATGACGGTAGTCCTGGATCAGCATTGGGTCCAAGATGAAGGGAGCCGGGAACCCAGGACCATTCTTCTGGACCATAGCCTTCCCAGTTGATGAGGTACTGGGTGCCACGGCCATGGCATTGCGTATCCAGGATCCGCCAGAAGAGACAGAGGAGAGAAGAAGGCAGGTTTAAGTTGAGACAAATTGAAGACTGGATTGATTCGGAGAGTGGGCAGGCAGCTAGAGCCAGAAGGTGACAGGGTTAATCTGCTTGGAGATTTTGTAGGGGCCAATGAAGCATGGTGGAAGCTTCTTGAAGTCAGTGTGGAGTCGGATGTGGTGAGTGGAGAGGTAAACCCTGTCACCAACATGGAACAGTTGTCCCGGAGGGTGCCGGCAGCGATGTTGTTGAGTATAGTGAGTATTGGCAAGTGGGATGGACTCACAGGCTCACTTGTGGACCAACTGTTGGGCTGATTGTACATTAAACTCCGGCTCCTAATGTTCAAGTATCGGAGGATGGAATTCACTGCATACCTCGAAAGGGCTGAGTCCAGTGGCAGAGGAGATGAGGAGGTTGTGGGAGAGTTCTGCCCAGATGAGGTGGTGTGCCCAGGAGTGCTACTGGCCTACTGACCATTGGTCTGGGGATGGTACCCAAATGACAAACTGGTGATGGTATTAATCAGATGGCAGAAGGCCTTCCAGAACTTGGCCCTGAACTGGAGCTCTCTGTCCAATGTCCTTGGGGAACCCCAGTTCAGCAGTGTTCTTAGCTGTGGGGAGTCCGGCCAGAGCCATCAAGTGCAAAGCCTTGGAGAATCTCTCGACAATGCTGAGAATGGAATTCTTGTCTTGAGATTTGAGGAGTCCAGTCAAGAAATCCATGGCCGATAAGGAATAGAGAGATGCTGAAGAATGCCAGCAGCAGCAGTATTCGTTTTTTTTTATTAGTATTAGGTATTAGTCTCAGAACGTGCACATACTTCACATGTCTGGACGAAGGTCTTTGTGTCATTTGCCATGCTGGGCCACCAGAAGGCTCTTTGGAGGAGAGACAGGCTGCGGGAATTGCCAGGGTGGTCAGCTAGTGTAGAGGAGTGAGCCCACTGGAGAGCCTCTTGACGGACTCCTTGAGGAATGTACAACCATCCAGCTGGTGTTGTCCTGTGGTGGTTCTAAGGTGTGCCCCTGGTGGACTCCCAGGATGACTTGAGCATGCAGGACAGACGCAGGTATCACCAGGGGACTTTCTGCCTGATGCTGACAAGAGAGTGTGTAAGCTTTGGTGTTCTTGGACACTGGGCCTTATGAGAGGTGGAACTTAAACTGTTCAAAGTACAAGGCCCACCGGCTTATACTCCCACATAAGAATCGTCCATCTCAACAACGAATGGCTTGGTGATGCCTGGATGAGGATGATGGGCACCCTGGTGAACTGGTCACAATTACCGATCGCCAAGATCATGATCTGCCGATTGCCGATCACTGCCGATCAGGGGAATGGGAACAATAAAAAAAATGTAGAAATAGGCTACAGTCAAGATTTGTAGAATCCACCAAGACTTGAAGTACCACCATGTGTTTATTTTAGAAAATGAGAACTTAAGGCTACTGTAGGCCATCTTTCCCAAATAAGGCAGAGTAACTTAAAATTA
>JBBMFX010318726.1:0-18902 GCA_037832545.1 Rhabdalestes septentrionalis
TCCTAGTGTTGGCAGTCTTGTGTGATTGGGGATGTCACAGTCGGTGGGGGAGAAACTGGGGAGAAAATTGAGTAAAAAGATGATTTCCACCAAGACAGACCCATCAGTTACCCAACCAAACCATATGAACTAGCTTAACATTTGCTTTAAGATAACAATGCTTTTCTATTGAAGCATTTACAATATACATTAAATTCCCGAAATTCGCAGGGGTTACATTCCAAGAACACCCGTGAATTCTGAAAAGAAATTCACCAACCCAAGTCTCGTTTATTTTGTGTTCTCTCAAAAGTTATATTTTATATGGAAATTGCGCTGAATATGTGTTCATATTTGTTTACACAAGAAACAAAACAAATTTGCAGAGGAGATTTCTGTGAATTTGTGGGGGTTTCCATGAGCAATTATTAATCTTCGAAGACTGAAGCCGCAAATGCTGAACTGCGAATTCTTGGAGGTTTACTGTATTTTTAACCTTATATTTGTGTATATCTAATCCTGACCTGAATAGTTTGAGCAATTCATTTTCCCTTTTCACGCAGGTATTCAGCTGAAACAAAGAAAAAAAACATAGTCTACAGAATAATTTACAGAACAGGCTAATGGAACAAATATATTTACATGTTTAACAAGTCACATTTGTGGTATATTTACTAAGGATGCCTCGAAAATGAAGTCAATTTAGATGTAATATTACATGATGTCATAGGTCACATCAGCACTCCCACCTTAAAACATGTATCTGCCAGTATTTATACCATTGTGCATTGTATTTAATCAAAAAACATTTTGTATATTGACATGAATGCATATTTATAAACAGTACATTGAAATATATTTAGGTCATTCATGTTTTAATATGAGCAAAAACATAAAATATATATGTACAATTTTACTTAGTTTGCTCTTACCTAGCTTCTCAACAGCTTCCACACATACGCTGGGAGACATGTCCTTGTTGTATGTTGCAATTATGACAAAGAGAGGTTTTGACCAGTATCATGCCATGTCCTCCCTAGATGAAAAGGATGAAGAGACACTGACACACACACACACACACACACACACACACAGACATATAGAGACAAACACTTATTTGCTCACAGACTGGCACACATATATTGAACGTCATGCTTGCAAACTGACTTACACTCATTTAAATGCTCACAAGCTGACGAACATACACTGACACACACTGACAATCAGCTTAGAAACTGACACAAATACACTTGACTCATACTGACAATCACACGCTTACAAACTGACACACATATACTGGCTTTCACGCTTACACACTGACACAATAACACTGATTTACACACACATTGACACAATTACACACAGACGTATACACTGACACACACGCACTGACTTACACACTTGTAGTAAACGGAGTTTCTGTCCGCCCGGACACAGGTGAACACTCTCTCCTGGGAGGAGAGAGTCTCACTCAGTCTCTCAGACTCCTGAAGGCATCGGTGAACATCTGAGCTTCTTGAGAAATGATCTAATGAAGACATGTATAATTTAACATCTGTGTTCAAGAGCCTTAAAGTTAAATTAAGCAGTCCGTGGAACAGCACAAAACTAACAAAAGAAGATATTGAGTCCCATTTGTTAAACTTAAAACTTGCCTGTAAGGTAGGGGAGACAGCCATCACGCTTCCATTTTTAAACACGAGAATAGCAGCACTCTCTACGTGCTTGGTGCGAATGAGGCAGTCGTCTATCAAATTCTGAAACGGGTTCATTTCGCCCTGTCCGTTTTCTTAGTGTTGCCACTAAGCAACGTCCTCAGCAACCGACTGTATCCCTTACAACAAACTTTTATTTTTTTTAACAACCACACTACCGAGAGCACTTCTGACTGTAGAGCTCCGGTTGTTTGGTGTGTATAGTGCAGTTTCGGGACGCGGCCATTATCGTCGATGAACCTTGAGTTTTCACAATATAAACTGAAAACAAATTTACAACTGAAAATGTCAGCGTGTAAATCTTTGGAGCAAGTTGGTGTATCAGTCGATGTGCATCCTAAGTGAGTGACTTACGACAACCAGCCCCTCCGTGGGACCACCACAAACTGCGCTTGCTGGAGTCCCAGGTTTGTTCTCAGCCTAGGAGACACGTTCTACTTTATCACACCCCCTGGCCCCACGATACACCTTCCAGTCTTTCAACAGGGGGTATATTTGCATTCTTGTGCCACCAGTATCTCATTGTGACTTGATTACATCAGGTACATGAAATGTCTTCATGTGCTCATTATGATGTTCCTGTTACCTTAAAAGGAAAAATAGACATACCAGAATCTAAACAGGGTCCTCAGTAATAAAAGGACAAGAGAAATCTCTTGTCTGTAAATGAGTAGACTTCAGCAATGTCTGGGAAGATGGCCTTTAGTTGATTGAGAGAAAAGTATATTTTTTCAGTAATTCAGTTGTAAACTAATTCATTGCTTTTCTGGATATTAACTGGTCATGGTGAAGAACTGTGCTGCCTTTCATCACTGCATTGTTTATTGTAACCTATAAGAAAACCTGCATAAAAATCAGCTTGGAACACATTGCCAACAACTAAGGTGAGACAAACTTTTTATACACATATGTTTGTAATTCTCCATTAAATGTATTAAAGCAGTTCAGTTTATTATCCAAAACACCAGTGTTTAGATTTTTTAGGTCAGGCACCAGCCAGCGGATTTTATGTTCCTGCTTTCAATAAGGTAGCTTTTATAGGCATTAAATGTTTTAGATATTTGGTTCCAATTAACATTTTTGACTCAGTACACTTCAGCAGAATCATGCACTTTACATCAAACCTCTCTAAATTTCTTTCGTTACTGCTTAACATACATTAATTATGCAGCAACAAAAAAAACAGTAGGAATCAGTGGAATTTAGCTTAAAACCAAAATGACCAACAAGAACAAGAAAACATGAAAAATCAGTTTTATTTGCTTCTGAGCTTTGAACCCTGATTTTTGTTGCATATTTGTGCTCAATTTGCTGGCAACATTTGGAATAACTCTGCAGCAAATCCTGCACTCCTGGAAAAGACAAAACACCGTGACGGTATTTAAAACATTATTGCAGCTAAAATTCAAACAAACCTATACAAAAGCCTGCAGTAGCTCATAAAGCATTTTAAGGCAGATTACTAAAGAAGCAAAGTGTAAATCCTGATAGCAGTATGAACACACTGAGCTGTTCCTAAAGTGTGGATAGTCAGATACGCTTAAATTAAAATAAATAAAACACAAAATCAACAGTAATTTGACTGTTGTACAGTCACTCCTGGGTAATCACTTCACTTTGTACCACTGTAAAATATATATTTTCCATTCATTAAAGAAACATATTAGTTATCAGCTACCATTTCTTAAGGAATTTAGATCCTCATCAGTCATTTCTGGAAAAACTGACAGATGCTAAAGCAAGTGGACATAAATTAAACAGTATGAATTTAGGCTAGTAATAGAGCTAAAAAAGAAAAAAAGTAGTGTTCCCTTAAAAGACCAAGTGCCAATCCACTAAAAATCACATAAAAAAGTAAATACATTGACTTCTAATACAGCAAAAATAGACAGTATGTTATAGAAATCCTGAGATATCTCTACATCCAGTGGTAAACTATTCTGGCAAAACCACATATTTACTCAATTTTAGGTCATTTGTTACACAAAATGGCTGCTAACTGTGAGACTTTGACAAGTTGTGTGTGTGTGTGTGTGTGTGTGGAGGGGGGTGGTCACACATTTAGCAACAGGTTCCACATCAGTTGAAAGCGTTGTAAGTCAAGGCAACATATGGAAGATCCGAAAGGGTCAGGTTACTTGTGTGCTAAACAGGCCGGTTTTTGCGATTAAATTCTCTCATTTATGGGCTTTTCCATCAAACAGCTGCAGGTCGAGCCGGACCCACACCTCTCCCGTGGGCACTTCATGAAGCAGCAGCCGTCTGGTGGCTGGACCTTTATTCTCCAGCTCCTTCTTGATGGTGGCCACAGGAACCTCTGTTCGACCTAAGAAGTCTACAAGTGGAGGGCATTATATGGAGCTGTAATTTTTAAAAAAATCAGATTTCAGAACTTGCTTCAGCCAATAACTTCCCAACAAAATCAACTCTTACCATCAGGAGAAAACTGCTCGCGTTCGTAAACGGTGATGCACAGAACATCCTGATACACGTCCTTGATGTGGAACTGACAATTGAAGTTCCACTTAGGGTTGAGTGTGTCATTTAGAGTTCGAGAGGTATAGCACTGTGCACCCATAGTCACCTCACAGTAAGGATTGCTCTTTCCTAATTAGTTGCAAGAGGAAAAGGAAGATAAGTGAGCATTCAAGGGTTAAACAGCAGCTCATTCAAAAGTCATTTATCCTAAATGTTTATTCTCTACTTCTTTCTCAGAAGTTATGACATTTATCTAAAAACAGTAAGTCATCCATCTAATACATTAGATTTAAACAGGATGTATTTAGTTAATACTATGTCTTTCAGACATTGTTTTAGGCCACTGCTTTTTGAATAAAGGCCACTAATACTATCCCTATAACTTTGTTATGAATGGATGGGGCTAAACATCAGGATAGTGAAAGTAAGGATTCATGTAAATACTTTGATTCTGTGACCTCACAAATACAAAAACTACTACAGTAGTTAAACAAAATTAACAAAATTCTATTTGCTTTTAAATTATATCAAACTTTATGGATCAAAATGACTCACCACTCGATTTAGAAGACTTGAGCTCTGTAGCCTCCTGGATAGTGACAAGCAAACGCCCAATTCCACTGGCTTTCATGGATCGAGCTGACAAATGTATTTAATGTCATTGAAGGACTGAACAACACTGTAATTATTAAAACAAAAGATACTGTTTCGACATTAAGTAAGAACTCACCTTGATAGGCCTTCTCTCGTTTCTTTTTCTCTGTGTTAATGAACTCCTCTGAAGCAGCCTTGATCTTCTGAACCCATGCAGTCCTATCCATGCAGTTCGTATTTAGATTAGGAAAAGATAAATAAATCTGTTAAAGTATGTCTGTTATAGTATACCTAGAAAAAAAAATTACAGAGAAGGTCCTCAAATTTACCTTTCATTGATGTTCTCAGTCTTAAGGGTATAGACTCTGTCAATATGAGAGATGTGGAAGACTGGCTCATCACTGGATGGGTCAGATGGCATCTTCACCAAGACTTCATTTAGAAACACAGGCTGACAAGGACAATAATCACTTTGTTAAGGGTGTATAACTTAACTGACAGTAACTTGGTAAATAGTCTGTGTCGATTTTAGGTTAACTTTAAGGGTTTATATGATTTTATAACAGATTTAAACCCTTACCGATTTGTACATCTTGTACTGGGTGCTAGACTTTGGGCTGAAGAGCTTGTCTGAGCCAGATGAGGTGAACTGCTTTACAGTTTGTGTGAAAAGCAAGAAGTCATTGAAGAGGAAGGCATACAGCTCTTTGTTGCTCTTGGTCTTAAACAGTTTCCCACTGTGCAGGAGCTTTCGAGGACCCAGGCAGTTGGTCAAAGAGTTGAATGTCAAATTCTACTTGAGCAAAAATAAAGATTTAGAAAAATGAAAGTGACATTTTGTTCTGCGGTAAAGTCTATTTTGTGTTGAGGTAAAACTTAACCCAGGAAATGTTCATGTTCTTGTTTAGCAAAGTCGTATCAACAAAGATAGGAGAAAAATTTGACAATTTTATTCAAGCAAGTGCGGCTTACCTCTGTGATCCCTTCACACAGGACATGGCTCTGGATCCACTCCAGTCGGTCCGAGTTCTCCTTTTCTCTCACTCCTTCATTAACCTGAGAGCACAGCTCCTCAGCCTTCTCCAGAGCATCTTTCAACTGAGCATGATCCACATGACTCACAGGAGTACTCTCAAGGATCTGGAGATGGACACACACCGTATGTTATAAAGAAGCTTCCAGATTCCCATCAAGACACCAACATTAAAGAACATGACAAGGGACAACGAAACAAGCTGTTGTAATAGAAACTCACATTTTTAATGTGGAGAGGGTAGCGTGTGATTCTTTGCATTGGCTTCAGTAAGAAGCTGGACAAAGGCATTCCTTTACAGCGGTAGTCTGTGGCAATTTTCTAAATAGACAGATAGAAAGAACAGATAGAATCCAAATCTGTCACTATTCCTCCAGAGCAAGTCTCATAACCTGGACATTCTACTTTTCCCGGATTCTATGCACCCTGACAGAGCTAGGCCAGTTACAGTCTCATAAACCCCCAGCTGTATATGGCTGTGGGCTTTGGTACTGAAACTTGTGGTCCCCTGATTTTTGTGGTGATAAATAGCAAATGTCACAATGTCAACAACACAAACAAGCAAATGACCAGTAAAGCTGAGCTTTGATATGTTTTCAAAAGCTGTAAAATGTTTTTCTTTGTGAAAGGCAACAACACTATGTCAGGTGCCAGGTATGAGATGCATTCTACATCAACAATTTGTATAATGGCTTCCTATTACACACAGCTTTTAGCTTTTAGATATCTGGTTCTCTCACCACCGCTAACAGGATTTGCCACCAAACCACTCTGAATGATGATTACAACCTAACAGTTTAATTATGCAATCATTCTTAAGCACTGGCAACAAATTCTGCGCAGGACTGATTTTTTCATCCAGCTCCCACAAGTTTCTCTACTGCTCCCGCAGAAAAGTGTAATATTTTGATCTGCTCTGCCCGCATGTGTTACGGCTTGTCCCGCTCCCGCCCACTGAATCTCGTAGGCAAGGAGTATAGGGTGGGATATAATATCTTGGCTTATAACAATTAAATAAGGTACCAAATTTATTTGTTGCCTAACTGACATACAGTGATTTATGAAACATAGACTATATTATGTGGCAATGGCTCCGGCTGCGAATTTAAGACTTTTATATGTCATTTATACAAGGGTCGATTTGGCTAACCAGTTTTCCACCAAAAAATTCAACCAATAACATTTCTAACTTTGCTAAGGATCCTGAAATAAGAAATATCTAAACAGTCTCAACAGAAACATTTCACAATCAAAATGAGAGAAATATAGGAAAACATTGAAATTTGTGGCACAGCTCTGAGTTTATTTCAACCTCAGTCAATTCTGCCGGCGTCCCAGGGACTCCTGCGACACACAAACATCCCCCATCACATATGGTTTGGTCCCCCATCACATATGATGTTACCCACATAAAAACAAACTGTAAAATGTATTCAAGGTAAATGTATACTTTGCGGGTGTCCAGAGAAGAATGTCTGTGTCTCGCTCCCGCAAACTCATCTCTCTATTCCCACCCACTCCCTCAAAAACTCTCAAATGTAGACCCGCGCTGCCTCCCGTGGGTCCATGGGACATCCCGCCCCATTGCAGACCTCTAACACTGGATACAACAGGCTGTGATGTTTGACATAAGTGAAAATATGGAGAGGTACTGCGACATTATCTAACAGAGTCTCAGTGGTACCTTCAGAAAGTCTTTGAATTCTGGTTCCTGATCAGTCCTCTGTTGCAGCAAAGCAGCAGCATTAAGCTGACAGCTGCAGAAGCGTATGTAGGGCTGCAAGTGAGAAAGCTCTGTGGCCAGGATGTCACCCACCATCTGCACAGGCATCTTTTCACCTCCCATCTTCTTCCTTACTCGAAGGGCCCTGCCCCCCACACACAAAGATGTTAAAGTTAACACAAAATGTAATGATCTCAGCAGTCATGCTCCGATTTCACTAAAAGCTACAAACTACAGCAGTTATGTAGGCTATTATGAGACAGGGCACAATGGACCACAGTTCACATACTTAAGCAGCTTCGTGTTACATGTCATGAGCTCTTTCCAGTTGACAAAAATCATGTTCATCTCAGATTCAGTCAGCCGTCCCGACTCAGACATTGGCTTGTGGAACACCTTTTGAAATACCAAAACACACCATTGTTTTTACAGTGTCAAATTTTTCAAAAAAAATCATTCATTTGCAATTATGTATTTGTTTTATTCAAAATTACAAGACATCAATTAAAAGGAAAAGCATTTGATATCTAAATTTGTCAATGATACGGTGAATACAATAACGCTTTAGATTAAAAAAAAAAAAAAAAGGGAAATACAAAAAATGTAGAAATGTTCTCTCTGAAAAGTAGTGAGTCCCTATTTCCTTTGATTACGCACAGTATTTTTGTTCTGTGTTTACCTAATGGTGTCAGTCCAAGAGGGGCCTTGTGTTACCTTCATGTGTTACTGTTATTAATATCTGAGGCCCCTCAATCAGAACTTAATCAGCACTGTTATAGCATACTGTGATATCTCTGACAAGTACAGGTACAGTATAGGTAGGTGTACAAGTAGGTGTAGGTGTAAATCTATAAAGGTGTAGGTGTACAAACTGATTTCAGGACCGCTGCAGCACTTTTCAATCAATGGCAGGCGGCATACCTCCAGGACCAGCTGAAGGTCCTCCACATAACGTTCTTCTGTCTGGATGAGCTCGTGGATGTACCCCTGACGTTTCTTCTCCTGGGGGCACATAGACTCCAAACTGGTCAGGTCAGCACACCCTACAATAAGATTTATGCATGTGGTGATCACTGATTCAGCCTCACACACCCTTCCCCTATAAAAAGATACCATTTTGGTCTGTTCTAATGCAACACAGCACACACCTTCACACCCTCTACAGCAAGAGCTTCAGTTCCAAACACACTCACAAAGCAAGCAGGGCAATCACAGAGGCAAAGGAAGGAAGGGCACTCGAAAAATGTTCACATCAAGCCTTACCTGACCAAGCCCCCCCATTCTGACGATCCTGAAGCCCCTGTGAGGCAGGGTCTCTCAAAGTGCCTTCATCATCCTCATCATCACCATCCACATCCCACAGTCTTAAAAAGTGGAGCTTACCAGTTGTGCGGACACTCATTGCTCACAGAGCTTACACAGCGGTCAGTTTCTGTGTCCGTCCTCTCTTCAACTACACCACACATTACAATCATGCATATCTAGCACTGAAATGAAATCTGTTTTTACCAAAATAAGCTTACAGTGGGTCAAAGGCAGCATGCTTGGCAAGCTTAAGGGTGCCTAAACAGATACTGACTAAAAGTGTACACTGCCTAAAAAATGTCCTCGGCAGCAGAGAGGTCCAGGAATAAAATAAAATTGTTAATCATAATATAATTTTTCGCCCCACTACGGATTATTGAAGCACTGGCTAGGTTATGTTAATGAGAATGGGCTTTTGTGCTTTACACGTAAGGCTGTATGACAAGGACAATATACATCAATCATGAGAATGAAAAAACACTTTATAGGGTCATATTACATTATTGAAAATAACACAAACATTTTATACATTTATATAGCTCTACATTTCTATATATTATTATGGGAGATTTAATAATCTAAATTTCTGTGATTTACAAGAGCACTCATCTGCAATGACTATTTATGGGAGGATCTATTGTGTAGCTACTGTTAAATTATGAAAACAGTGAATTACTTAATAATACAAATTTGAAAAGGGACAACAGAAACTGAGTTGGTTGAGGTTTTCAAAGAACATTTAATGTCTAGATTTCTTTAATCAAATATGTTACAAGGTTAAGCATTCTCCACAATGTTCCATGAAATTACATTAAATTATGCTACTTCTACACCACAAATAATTGTCTGCATGGTTACACTAATGATATTGACATCTACTTAAACAAAGCTCACTTAGGCACAAAAACAAAATGCAATATATGAAGTACAATGTTGAAACCCATGGTGCTAATAATGGCAGCATTTTAGGTTTCATCTTAGCCATACTGTTAATGTAAATAAAACAATAAATGTACATTTTGTTCATTTGACCCTTCTCATCAAATATTTTACATGAAAAACAAAAAAGTACTGGTACACCTTTAACCCAAAATCAACTAAAGTGTAACATTTATAACCTTCTGTTCATTCAATGCGAGCCAGTGGCTTTTGTTCATAATTAGTTAAGGTACATAGCCTACTTCTGTAACATTATGCCTTTATTCTTTTGTAGTTAAAAAACAAAACAAAAAAGTCTTGATTTTTAATTAGTTTGTTTAGATCAAACGACAGGTATTATTAGTAGCTCCATATAAGATCAGAACACCAAACCAAGCAAAAGGGTAGTTTAAACCTAATCCCACCTGTGTCATGAATAACAAGGACAGGTAAAAGTCGGTTTCATACAATCAAGAGTGAAGGAAAACAAGGAACGCCACACAAAGGCCCACTATCTCCCTCCTCCATTCCTTTCTCACCTGGTGCAAACAATCAGTAAGGCTGAGCACCAAGCAGAAACACATTGTTTATCATAATAATGCATTTAACACTGCTAAAATGACCAGTTATAATTCTGCCATAGATCTCTAAGGCTCTGTGTCATCGTGCAGTTAGCAAAAGGCTTAGAAATCCATGAATGTGTTTGTTTTTGGAAAAAGTAAGTGCCACTTTCAAAATAAACTCTTTTGCGCATATGGATGCTTGTCTGAATGCTAATGATCAACCACAAAATGATAAATTCTAAGAGCTCGACTCAACCTAACTAATTAATCCTTTATTTTGACGCTGTTCTGCCCCAGACTTCAGAACTGGTCAAGGCTGCCATTCCCGAAAGCACATTAACATGGATGATCTTTAGCCTCTCTTCCAGTTATGATGATATTAACAATAAGATGCTTTTGGGAAACAAGGCCTTGAATGTTAACTCAAACCTCATGAGCCACCACCGCACCAATTTTCAATATTTTCTGAATTATTTCCCCGGTCCTCCACACAACCATCAGTCAAACAGAGCCTTCAGGGGAAGTCATAGAAGTTGTAGTATACATTATAAAGTTACGTTTAAAGCAGAGTATATGGAGGAATAAGGAATGGAGAAGAGGCTACTGGGTTAGTATTTGCAGGTGGTTGTGTGTGTGTGTGTCTCAAAGTTGAAGAATGGTGAATAGGTGCTACCATCCTACAGAAAAACAGACAAGAGAGAACCCAAAGAGAAACTGAGTGTAAGATGATGATGTGTAATGGATGACTGCCAACTGTCAAACTCCTATCCTTGTGGAAAATAAAATACACCTAAAATAAAAAATTAGGTCTTTATGATAGTAATAACTACAGATTTCTTAAATACTGGCTCAATGATCCCATGATCAGTTTGTCTTCCATAGTGTCACTCTTGAGAGAAAAGGTGCTGTCAAAAATTCTGATAAGTAAAATAAAAAACACAACCAACACAGTATTAAGGCACCAAATTCTGTTTAAAAACAAATAATTCACCACCTCACTCCTCACCTAAACTGTTTCATCAAATGAATTAGTTCGTAATTGGGTGCCAAACAGCATGTGTGTTACTAGTAAGCCCTATTATATATTTTTTCCTTTGCTTCAAGCCTTGTGGACAAGAGAATGAAAAGAAACAAGGTCCGTTTCTGGGCCTTTACTTACACTGCTGGCTAGGGTCAGAATCCGAAGTTGTCATTTTCACATAGTTGGTGGGAAACAAGCCTGTGACACCATTGACCTCTCCTTTCCACCAGTCATGGTTGCTCTTGTCCAGCACATTAATGATCTGCGTCTTAGAGAAGCTGAGCTCGTCCTCATTTGCTGCTGTGTAGTCATACATTGCGATGACCTGACAGACTGAGAGCAATAGGGAGAGATAGGGTGAGCCAATAATGATGATATGTTGGATGATAAGGGTAGCTATGGAATGCAAGAATTCTCTGTTTTACCTGGTATGGTGGCAGGGGTGGACTTGCCACTGTTTGAGCCTAATTGCTTGACGTGAGATGCTGGAAACCAGCCCTTCTGACGCTTCTTACCCCGTGCCTAAAGCGTCAAATTGCAGAAAGTTGTGCATTAAAAAATAGGGAGTTAATTGTATACTAGTACACAGATTATATAAAAAGTGACATAAATTGCTAATTTTTTAAATGGCTATAGATGTATACAAATCTAACAAAGTTTGTATTAACCTGTTTTATTATTAACTCTTGTTATACAGTTAAATACAGTTTTATTCAATATGATTCATTTCTACCTCAAGATTTTAATCACCATTTTACAAATATGAGGTGTTGTGTATGTTACATTTTTTACCTTAATTCTAATTGCTTTACAGCTTTCTCAGTCACTATTGAATCACTGGTAAAACATTTGTGCAGTGATGCATTACACTGCAATATTTGGTGTCCAGGTGGACGAATCTTGATTTGGCAGAAGCCAAAAGAACCTTGAGTCTGTATTCAGGGCTTTGTTATAGCTACAACACACAAATATATTCAATTATATGCCTCCAACTGTGTGGCAACATTTTAGGGAAGGCCTTTTCCCACTCCAGCATGACTGTTTTCTTAGGTTCAGTAAGACAAGACAAATCAAACTCAATGCATAGTACCCTGACCTCAACTGTGTTCAACACCTGAATTGGAACATCTATTGCCAGCTACTCTACTTCTTCAAAATCAGTGCCTCAATGGACATCAATATATTAATTCCCATGGTATAGGAATAAGATTTCCAGCAACTCATGTATATATGATGTGAATGGTCCTTATATTTTGTGCATTACGGGCTTTGTACTAACCATTTGAAAGCCAAAGATTAGTACAGAATAGTTTAACAAATTAAATTATAATATTAAACCACCTGCCTAATTTTATGTACATCCCGCTCTCACAGCCAAAACAGCAGGTAGCACTGGTGGTGGACACAGCTAGCTGTGGCACATTGTGTGTACTGAACATTGATTGAAATAACAGCGCTATAAATAAACGGCGTTGCTAACGGCGATACTTTTTCAGTAATGAGTAATCAAACCAATTACTGTTTCCCCAGTTGCACCGCCATTACCGTTACTGACAATAAAATACGCGTTACTATAACTGAGAACACTGAAGCGGTTTTCATGCGAGCAGCGTCTCTCTCAGCCATAAGACCTCTCTTTCTCTGTAGTGTGTGACAGTGTGTGACTGTGTGTGTGTGTGTGTTTGTGTGTGTGTGTGTGTGTGTGTGTGTGTGTGTTCGGGGCCGGGGCAGGACACGTAACCAGTGATGATGATTGGTGTATCTGTACAAGTGGTGTAACTGGGAATGCGATGATTGTCTTAGATTGAGTAAATTTCCATGGTTTGCCAATCAGGCACAGTAGACGGTTGTACATGGGGTCCAGGCTCCCTTATGGCCCCGCTGCTCTGAACAGCCAAACATTTAAATATAATTTTCATAATCTCAACATGCGCTGGCTCGAAGAACGAAACTAATGCTACGTGTGTTCTACATGGACTAGTTAACACACACACGCTGACATTCGCACGCAAAGCCCCACTACGCCGCCCCGTTCGCATATGTGCCCCCCTAAAAAAAACTGGTAATTTTAGTCTAGGACCACCTCTGTCCAGGAGTCACAACGATGGCAAGTCCAGCAAGTTGAAAGGCAGCTTTTGCAAACTGGAAGTTTAAGCGCTACTCTTCTCTCGCTGAGGTTAAAGGCAAAAATGTTTGTGACGTGCAACTTCTGCCCAGGAAAAAAGCGTCTCTCTGCGTCGGTGATTAGTGTACAATGTTTTATATTTATTTTATATTAAATTTGATTTATTTTTAAGTAACGCAATAATTACTTTGCCTGGTAATTAGTTACTATTATAAAGATGTAATTCAGTTACTAACTTAGTTACTATTTGTGAGAAGTAACTAGTAACTGTACTTAAAGGTACTTGCCCAACACTGGTACTGACACCTTTCAATTACAGCCAGTATCAACTTTCCTTGCAATCTGTGCAACAGAAGCTTTTCTGTAGTAGCCGGTGTGCTTTGGGTGCCTATGATCATGTCACCAGTTCACTGGTTGTCTTTCCTTGGACTTTGGGCAAACAAGGAACACCCTATAACACATGCTATTTTAGAGATGCTCAAACCTAGGTAACAAAATAATGCGTCTGATTCTCAGATCCTTCTGCCAGACTACTTGCCTGCTTACAAATTCAAGGACTGACCGTTTACTTGTAGACTAACATTTCCCACTCTTTACACAATGACAAAATAGTTAGTGTTATTCATTTTACATTTCAGTTGGTTTAATGCTCACATGGGTGGGTAAGAATTGTTATACATTCATGTGAAACTAAATTTGGAATCAATAATGTAACACCAGTTTAAACATAGTGTATTGGACAAGAGGCAAGTGTATGAACAATGACTTACTTTTCTTGAAGTATGAGCATACTGACTAAATAATGCTTTTATTGGCAATGAAAACCAAATATGAGAATTCTCCTAATGTCAACTTTTGCCTTTCGCTCCTAAGACACTGACCTGCCGTTCCCCCAACCACCATCCAGAGGGGTTCCTACTGAGGATGAGGATGAGTTGGCCAGTAGCAAGATCCAACTGCTCTGTTCCTGAGGCAGTATATGCAGTGGTCACCTGGGCTATCTCTGTAAAACAAAAAGGAAACTCTATTGAAGACATGTGAGCAGGTTTCATGAAGATCAAATACAGGGAATTACTAGTTAAAATGGGATAATCTTGTAATAACTTTGTCTACCTGGCTTCTTCCCAGGCAAACCAGGCTTGAGGCTTGAAGTCTAAAAAGAATTTAGAAAAAAGTATTTAAAAGAAAAATACATATATATATATATATATACATGTGTTGTATCAGCTTTCAAATCATAATGAATCACCAATTACATCAGTTTCCTTGGGTTTAACGTAGTTTGAGGGGAAGACTCCAGAGCGATCTCCTATGCTGCCTTTCCACCACTCTCCCTCTCTCTGCGTCACCAGAATGGTATCTCCTTCATTGAAAGTCAAGTCTCCCGGTTCAGGGCTTTCATAGGTATAAAGAGCCACATATTCTAAAGAAAGGTAAATAAACCCACACATATGGGTATGCACACACTAAGACGGAGTGACATGTAGGTTAGATACAGTGATTATTTTCAGAGCTTTGTAAAGATATAACTGGATTAGCCAAGGTCTGCATGAAACCTGATTACTCCCACAGATAGGACAGGAATGTTTATATTTGTTTTACATTTTGTACAAGATGCTTTCATATTCAAAATTTGTACAAAGGAACAATATTTTTTTCAGTCCAAAGAAGCAAAGGCTGCACTGACTAACAATTTATTTGATGCCAACCCCTGTTTTGATCAAGCATTCCACTGTTCAGTTGTCTAGGGGAGAAAAAAAGGCTAGAAAGGGCATCTTTAGATCTCACCTTCAAGGGAAGAGGTGTCTGCTGCTGCTGAGTCAAGTCCATCAGTGGAACTAAGACAGAACAAAAAGCAGATTGCTTTTAAAGAGATCTGAATTACTTAAAAACATGTTAAATTTGTCAGTTCTCTCCATTTGTCTACCCTGTTACCTATAACCTTATCATTACAATCCTACAACATACCAGTTACAGCAGTGTAATCTCACAAAATGCTTTAAAAACAAAAGCTGTTCTCAAACCTCTCACTGACATTCACGTAAGCGGTTACCCAGACCTTAGTTGCCATGTAAATCTCACTCTCATGTGCACCTAAAAATGCTACTAAAATATAAGTTAAACATAGAGTCAAAGAAAACTTGTGGGAGAAAAAAATGTGTGGGAAAATTATAGCAGGCTAAAATATGCTTTTTAATTTTGTCTGCCATCTGTTCGATAGGTTCTCTACTAAATAATAGGTTCTCTGCTAAACAATAAAGTTTTTTTTTTAATGTTAATGTCTCTCCTCTGCTTTTTGTTATTCTTATAACATGACCCCACTCCCTAATGACCCATTGTAAATTTAAAAAAAAACTCTTAATCAAGTATCTAGGCAGAAAAAAAGGAAAAAAGAAAGAATTTACTCTGCAGATGTGTTGCTCGTGCCCAGCACATTGACATAGGTCTTAGGGAACCAGCCCTGCATTCCATTCAGCTCTCCAAGCCACCAGTTCTCCTGCTGCTCCAGGACTGTAATTACATCATCTTTGGAGAAGTTGAGATGATTGTCTGTTTTAGCCGTCCAGGAACATAAGGCCTGAACTTGAAGGTTCCCAATCACCTACAGAATGTATGAGGGCAAATTGTTTACTTCAAACACTTTGTGGCAAAATATAAAGAAACATTAAGAGCTGAACAACCACAAGCAACCTCCTGGAGGTCACAAACCTGGTGCTCAGCTGAGGTGGTAGTTGGGGCATGAGTGGGGGTGAAGGCAGAGTTCTGGCCTGAATTGCTTGGAACAGTGGCCTCTGTGAGTTTGCTGAAAATAAATATTGATTTCAACAACATTTTAGATTTTAGCCCAGAAAAAGTGTGTTGCAAAACAAAACAAAAAAGTTGTAGACTGCACCTTGTGATTGAGAAGGAACCCTGAGGCTTAAGAGCTGGTTTGGATGGGGGCTCAGGCTTTGACTGTTTTTCCACATAGCTCTCAGGGAACCAACCCACCTTACCCTGATGACTGCCATACAGCCAGCCTGGCTCTCTTTCAATTGTCTCATCCACCTACAAGAGAATAAGTAGGCTTGATAGTGAAGAAGATATTCCTACTTCAAAGCACATATAACAAGATACATGTTCAGTGTTGAATACTGATTACTGTCATGGAAAGACAAGAAGGCCTAAGAGTTAGTGCACTTTAAAACTTGTGCCCACATGCATACATGCACACACACAATGTATGCACTTTTCATTTACATGGAGCATCACAGACGTTTCAGCATACCTCAATTAAATCACCCATCTCAAATGAGAGTTCTTCCTCATTCCGTGCTGAAAAGGGGTACAGTGCTTTAAACCTGGTCAGAGCTGCTGATTTTCTGTGAGCGCCAAGAGGTAGCCTATTACCTAAACGCATACAGAAAGACAGGGGAACACACTCAAACCAAACAAGAACTGTTAGCCCCATTCATGCTCCCCAAACCACAGCTTCATGTTTTCCTATGTACTATGATTAGAGCAGGCCTATAGGTCATGATGGGCCAATGCACATGCATAGTAATGACGGGTGTGGATGAGTCTCACAAACACATTTGTGTAATGTTATGTTAACGTCTGTGATATGCCAGAACTCTAGACATACTAACAAATGGAATGCAGCTATGGTTTTTGATGATGGACAGTCTCATACCCTACCTGACTATTAAATCAATGTTAACTGGTGCACAAAACAGGTGTCAGCAATAGTTTCCAAAACTTTTATTTAATAAGTGGGCAGTATTGATGGTTTGAATCTACTAGGATGTCTGCTGTAATTGTAGGTCAATGTGCTGTTTTGGTATAGGCTTAAATAGCGTAAAAAATCTTTTTTTTGGTAATATCTTTAAGGAGAAATCGAAATCCTGCTGCTTGTGCTTATATCAGCATAACATGCCAAGATTATAGCACCTGTACTATTTTGTGTCCTTTTTGTTTGCAAAGGATATCTGTGGTAGGAGAAACAGTCAACCATCCCAGACAACTATAATTCACTGTAAGGCTGATTTTTAAATTATTCGTAAATAGTGTCAGTAATCTACAATTTAAAAATTTTAGGCATATCCAAAATGATGAACAGTGCTGTGTGATTCAGTAATGACTGAAAAATACTAAGAATGCAGTTGTGTTAATGTTAATGCTCTAATATTAATGCCGCTTTTTAAAAAATATATAAAATCTCAAGACAGCCCATAAGGAAATTACAATAAATATAAAATACAGCACGTTGTTTAGTATTTCTTGGTTTCTTATTTTTCCTAAAACTTCAAAACATTGAATAAAAACTTATTTTCTGTAGTCTAGACAACGGTATTTGTGCATCTACTCACCAAGTTATTACATTAAATTACGTTATATGGCAACTGATTCTGAACCCCTTTGAACTACAGTGTACATAAAGTAATAAAATATTATGAAAAGGGCTTCCAAACAACTGTTAAGGTCTCCTCACCTTTCCTCTCCTCTAGTCCTCGGAGAAGAGCAGCAACAATATCCGATTTGGAATTACTCAGCATATTATTCTGCTTATTCTGCTGTTCTTCTTTTAGCCTTGTGGTAGCATCTGTGGCAGTCTCTCCTTCTTGCTGCTTTCTCCTCAGCTCTTCATCTTGTTTTTTTTTCTCTTCCTCTCGCCTCTTCCTATCTTCTTCCTCCTGCTTCTTCCTCTCCTCCTCTTTCCTCTTTCTCTCTTCTGTGTCCCGAATGGCTGCCTCTTGGGCCCGCTGCCGCCTCCTATCCTCCTCCTCCCTTGCTCTCTTTCTTTCCTCTTCTCGCCTCTCCTCTTCTCGTCTCCTCCTTTCCTCTTCTCTCCTCTCCTCCTCCTGCCTCTGTCTCTCCTCCTCCAGCTTCCTACGCTCCTCCTCTAACTTCCGCCTCTCCTCCTCTATTTTCCTTCTCTCCTCCTCTCGTTTTTTGCGGCCCTCCTCTTCGATTCTTCTCCTCTCCTGCTCTTTTCTCTCCTCATCCTCCCTCTTTCTCTTCTCCTCCTCCTCCCTCCTCCTCTTCTCCTCCTCCTCTCGTGCCCTGTGCTCCCTCTCTGCCTGTTCTCTGGCAACCTGAAGACGAGCTTGCCTCTCTCTCTCCTCTTCCTCACGAAGCTTGGCCTCTCGCTCCTCCTGTAGCTTCTTCTGTCTCCCCTCCTCATCACGTTTCAGCTTCTCTTGCCACTGGCGCTCTTTCTCCTGTTTAATGCGCCTGAAAGGAAAAAATCTACCTCAGTAACCAGTTAGTAACGTGGAGAGTGTATACTAGGAGTGTGACAAGATCTCGTGGTACGAGATCCCGCGAGATCTGATTTGTCTCATGAGATGCGTCTGGTCTCGCGAGACCCAAATTACGTAAATAGCAAATGAGCCTGATGTCATTGTCACTGAGGCAGTCAAACAACGTTAAGAATGGCATAGATCCGCGGAACAAGCACTAATCCAC